>VZSV01000027.1:2663093-2698887 GCA_013398735.1 Nothocercus julius | reverse complement strand
TCTATTTATATATGAAGAATTCAACAGAACGTCCACACTACCACAGAAAATGTGAACAGTACGAAAAGAATCAATCCAGGAAGAAGCCAATATGTTTTAAAAATTAAATATATGGCACTTTAGGAGATGGTGATCAGAAAATCTAGTAAAGGGAATTTTAAAATGTCACTCAAGATTGACACCTCTTCCATATTCTCCTATCTCTCTACTATTGTTTAATGACAAAGAAACACCAAGGGCATCATAGTTATTTCCCTGGCTTAGTACTGTTAATTATTTAGGTCCAACGCTCTTTGTCTTATTGCTTAGTAATTTATTCCAGGAATAAATACCTCGGAATCCTAAGACCTCTTCAGCATAAAATCCTTCTCCGCAGGAGCAGGGGTGTCAAAAAAAAAACCTTGATTAACTAACATTGAATTATGAAAGTTTTGTTCTGTACTGCCATTGTTTGGAAATGCTTGCCATTTCTACAAACATAACTGACAACGGAAGAAGGTAAACTTGGTGTCTCAGAACAAGCTAGTATTTGTCATGACCAATTTTCCAAAATGGATAATAAATGCAAGGTTTGGCAGGACTGGTTGTTATTAAGCTTGCATAAAACTAAGGATTTATGAACTGGAAACTCTAGTGTAAATCTTTGGCAGCTATGCAGATATAATATGGATCACCACTAATGAATCTCACAGTGAAAGACTACTTGTTTATTTGTGACATGTGGCTCTTTTTGCAAATATTGGAATGTAGTTGTTTTCTGTTAAGGAGTCTGAATTCATTTCCATATTATGGCTGTCTGCATAATCCACGAACAAATTTCAAGGTAAAATAATCATAGCAACTCTGTTATCTATTGCATCTATTATGATATAACTGTAAACATTTGGAAAACTAGAAGAGATTAAAGTTCACTAACTGTTCTGTATTTACACATTTTGAGAAGGAAATTATAGGCAAACAATGTTAAAAAGTCCTAGAACTATCAAGATCTAAATCCAGGTGATAATAGACCCCAGTCTTGAAGTTATTCTTCATTGCTAAGTTCCTCTATGAAAGGAGGAACATAGCAACTGGTAGGGGTCTATTCTAACACAAATACAGAATGTTCAGAATGTACGTTTGTCTACCATAACTCTTGAGATATTGGCCTCTAATTAACTGCAAATAATGAGGACAGCATGAACTGGACAGGAGTCTAAGATCCCCAAAAGAACAAAGTCCAGGTTTACCAGAATATAAACTGGAAATGATTCCAAAATTGAAAATTGTACAGGTTTCTGGGTTGCAGCAAACTCTTCCCAGTCCATTTCAGCACCTAAAAAGTTCCTCTGCCATGGAGATTTAACTGTATTCTCCTTCTCTCAACAGACTCATTTCCCTGCTATGCTGTGGACTACTGGCTTCTTACTAGGGCTCTCACTCCCTGTCACTTCCTTTCTCCCAAATTTTCTCTCTCAGAGCATAGGAGCTAAAGTATAAGATACTATCCATTCTGCTTAAAGTATTAGCACCTAGTTTCAGACAGTGATGAGATCCACACCTTGCTTTGATTAGAATAAGTGTAGAATTATTTTTTCTGTTATTGTTGTAATGATATTAATTTCACTGGTGTTTTAGTGAGTTTTGTGGAGTTTAATAAGTATATTAAAACCTCAAATTTGTTATTGGGCTCCATGAAAATCCTCAGCTGAGGTAAATCATTTTAAGGTAATCATAATAATACTAAAAAAAAAAGGTGTGGGATTAAGGCTCAAGAACTGTAAACACAGGGCAAACCGTTTCCTCCAGAAGTAAAACCAAATCAGAGGTCTTCAAAAGATAGTCTTTTTCACTTTAGAGATTTCAGGCAATTGTGAGTCATTGCCTTCTGCAGCTAAGGCATTCAAGTGCTTAACTCTATCCCAGTGCAAATTGTACGAACTGGGAGCTAACATTGAGGTGTTTATCTAGTTTTCCCCTTACATCCACCAGTGAATTATTGAAACGCCTAAGATAGACTCTCCCATCCTGTTTGAATAGCTTTCCCAGATGTATTACCTTGCATTTGCCCGAATTAAAGACCTTTTGTTGTATTTGATATTTAATCCGAGTGATTCTGATTTTCCCTGGGCTTGTACTATTCTTTTTCAGACAGGTCTTTATGTTACCTTCAAGCTTCACCAGGAGGCTTGTTTAGCACCATCTGGATCACTGATGCAAGTATCAAACTGAATCAAGCGCTGAGCTCTTTGAACCCTACTTGACATGGTTCTGCCTATCCTCAAGAGCTCATGAGATCTATCAGTGAACCTGTCTTTAATCCACCTAATCTATTGCTTATATATAAACAGACTTTTGAACCATAATGTCAGACAGCATCAAGTGTCCTGGAAAAATCTGAATGTATTAGATCAAAACATTTGCCTTTATCAGTCAGACCTTTAGTCTTGGTGCAAAAACATAATCTTCAATCAGACCATTCTGTCTGACATTAATTATATTCTAGCCACTATTTATTTTGTTTACAGAGCCCATAAATTACCTTTTCATTATTTTATGTGTCAGTCTAACCTTTATTAGCTATTTACATTCTCTTTAAGTACTCTAACAGTATTTAAGAACTTCTCTAGTTTTCTAAAATTAGTTTAAGAAGTTAGTGATTCAGATTATTCCACAGCTAGTTCTTTGGGGATAAATTTTGTAAGCCTATTTATCTGGAAACCAAATTTTCTTTCAAATACATCTTTTCAAATTAGAAAAAAAAAAAAGTCTTTTTTTTAAAATTTCCCTTTTGAAACAAATAAACTTTTCCTTTTTGTTCAGTTTTCCTAAACTGGAATAGTAGAACATTCCAGTCCTTCATTCACAGGAACGCTAAAAATATCCTCAGGGCTCTGGAGATGGTAGAAATTCAGTTTTGAAAAAACTGTTCCAGAGCAGGGAAGAGCAGTGGCGGCTCCATCAGTGGCTTTCAAGTCTTCTAGGGCTTTCAAGCTCCTGGCAAATTAACAATGAACAAGAGTTTGCTGCCAGGACGTCTGCCAGCACATGGGCACAGCATTGCTCTGCGCTTCATACACATGCCCTAGGCATTGAGCACTTCAGTGTCAGACACTTTTTGCGTGGGCCTGAAAGTTCAATGAATACATCACTCCCCATCAGACATCTCAGCTTTTAACACGGTAAATGGAGAGGGTTAGATGACGCAGAGTGGGACTGGCAGGAGCCTGAATGGTATCTGAATGTCCTAGAGGAAACACAAGGGCAAATCAAGGTGAGATTTCATGCTACCACCTCCTCTCCCCACTTGCCTGATCCGAGAATCAAGCACCTAACTCCAGGGTACAAGGAGAAGCCTGCTTCTACTTTAGATCTGTAATTCAGTTCCTACAATATGGGTAGATAGGATGTTTCTATTTAAGAAACAAAGCATTTGCGTCTTCCTTCTTAAAGCAGTACCAGGGAGGGGGAAGTAATAGCATTCCCTGCATATTTTATTACCAAAAATAAAATTGAAATACATTCAAGACATGGAAGACAATATAAGATAACAGAATAAAACTGAGCCCAGGTAATATTAGCTTTTTATGCCATGTGTTCTGACCCAGTAAATCTTTTTTTCTTCTAATCAAACCATCTTATTAGGTATGACAACTATCCAGTTCCTCTCTTCCCTTCACAGACAGAAAAATATATATAAACTGATAATTGATTAGTGCCCTGAAAGGTGAAAAATGTGAATTTAGACAGATTCATCAGAATTTGGAACCAACCAGTATTTTCTGCAGCCTAAACCACAGTAAACTTTAAGCCGTTACCTAAAGAAAACAAACATATCTCCTTCTATTTTGTTGAAGAGATGCAGATAGCTACATTTTCTAATGCAAGCAGTCTTATATTTGCACCCCCAGTTTATTCTGTTAAGAGGTAAGACCTCTTAAAGGTCACAGGCAGGTGATTATCAGTACTTAACTACCAATCAGCTCATCTCCAAAAATAATCATTCTAAGGTCTGAAAACAAAGTCTGCTTAAAACTCCCTTTTGGTACCTAAATCCATCAATAGGTCTTTTAATATTCCAATTATTAATGTTTATAGGAATCAGCTGCAAACTGGACATGTTTACTTGCTTTGAAACCAGCACTCAATATATAGGTTCTACTATCAACCTGTTTAAGTTAGACTAGGTTGCAACAGGAGCAATATCAATTTACACTTGATTTGCTGGTCCTAGATTATCAAAAAGTCCTGTATTTTTAAGAACAATCTTTTATCTAAGTTAAAAGCCTTACTTACAAAGCCTAAAGAGTTCATCTCAGGTGTAAAGAGGAGCGAGTTCATCTCAGGTGTAAATTCATTTGTACAGTAAATATATTTGAACCGATGTGTCCTGCCTTAATGGATAAAACTTTTCAAATAATCACTAGGCTATCTTCCCTGTTCCCAAAGAAAAGCACTACTTTGGGAGCAGGGGGTAGATTACTTCCACATTGAAAACCTGCTGAATCCTTTTAAAATTACTGATTCACAAATTGTAGTGATTGAAACCTAATCTCAATTATAGTACTAAGGTATATTGTTGCACAGTGTGATAATGGTATTTTCTGCCTTAAGTGGACTTTGATTCAAACAACGGTTCTGAATAAATAAGAGAGAAAAAGAACCAGCCATTTACAATGTGTTCCCTGTCAATCTTATACATTTTTTTTTGATAGCAAGTACCAGAATTTCTCTACAGAGAGCAGGAATTTTTTTTTTATTATTTTTTTGTTTGATAAAGATATTTACCTTTTTTCTTATCAACAACTATACATATCTTTAAAAAGGATTTGTAAGGTTTGAGAAGACAACAGAATTTGACGGTTTTCACTAACGTAATAGTGTTGCCATACTAATCTGTAACCTTTTCATAGACATATGAAAGGCATGATTCAACTTATTTAGGACTGAGAACATTTAGCTGCAATTATTTAAATGAATATTTGAAGAAATCTTTTGACATCATGGCTGTTGTTCCAGAGATGAAGAGGGAAATAATGAAAGTATGTCCATGTCCTCAGCTAAATGTGCTTTCAAGTGGTAACAGATAAGATTTGCATTTATAATTCTCAAGAACAATTCAGGATCACTTCCTTGGAAAATAAATTTCCTTAAATAGAAAAACAGATGTGAAATGGCACATCTTGAGAATAACACTGAAGTCTCAAACATACCACCAGATTACCAGAACTGAGTAAGCACTGAGGAAGCATTGCTGCTTTCTGAATAGGCCTGCTGGTTCACAGGTTTCTAGAGCCTGCTGATAAGTGTCTGAATAACCTGCAATGAAGAATAAAAGTTCATCTGTTCTTGGCCTCCTTTCTGAGCTTTCTTTTGGAGTCACTGCCAGAAAACGCATGTTATTCTTGAAGTGTCTGGTTAAAAGAGTTACCCAGTAGTCAGGAACAATTGAAATTGAACATGAATCAAGGATAACTCTGCTTTTTGACACTCAGACCTTTAGAATATACTTATATTATTCATCTTAAGCACTGCCAGCAGAACCTCCTCCTATCTTTCAAAATTACCCTATCTTTTCACCTTCTGGCTAAGTTCTTCCTCTGCGCAAACCGATATTTGCTACCCACTTTCAAATCCAGACCCAGGAAACGAAAAGATATCTTATTTAGACCCAAAGCAGACACTTTCACTTAGACTGCAACACTTTCATCTTAAATACATTTCTGGCTTTAAATGAAGATCACACTGTAAATGAATTAGTTAAAAATTTGAAGACATATTGGTTTGGCTTCAAACGAGCAATCAGTACATGAAACACTCTCAATTGCTCTAGGAAGGCAAGCTAAGCGAGGGACTATAAAAAGAACATTTTCAACCAGATTCATTCTGGTGAATACACAAGTAGATCAATCAATCAAATGAGGCTTCTCCTCACCACCTGAGAATGCATCCCTATGAATAAGACACTGAAACTCACTTAAATGTTACAGCAAGAAGAACAAATTTGCAAAGGACAGAAGGGCAAACCCTAGTCTGCAGCAGCAAGCCAGCTCTTTGAATCCCTGTAAAGGATGTTATTATCCAGAACAAGGAACTTGTCTTAAATGCTGGTGCTCCTAGACTTGCAAAGTCTCTGACTGAGAGACTCTTCAGATGAACTGCAGAGTGAGAATTTGTACGCATTTAGAAAAGTACATATAGGTTTTAAGATAAGTGTTTAGTTGGTATGAGAGAATTGCTTGAGAAAGGGGAAATTAAAGAAAAACTAGGGCCTAACAGAAGTTATGGCACTACAGAGGCTTGCCTGGGGTGAGAGACAGTTACCACTTCCAGGATAGCTGGTTTGTGCAGAATCTGCTTCTGCACGATTCCCTTGGCAACACAGTCTGCCCTCCTAGCACACACTAAAAAGAGTAAACGAAGAGAGAAGCAGAATGGAGACACCACGGCCGAACTTTGTTGGCTTCCCTGTGGAAGTGGTAGCCTGATGGTGCCATGCAGCTGATGAGTGAATGGAGGGTGGAGTGGACTTTCGATCCCTTTCAACGGACTTTGCTCAAACTTCTCATTCTAATCTTACTAAAATGCCAATCCACAACGCCATCCCAGAAATTACCTGCTTCCCAGGAATGATCACTCCTCACTGAGCATGCTCTCAAGACTTTTGATAAACTTGGGAGACTTTTTAAACCAATCAATAACAAAAGTGATTATGACTAGAGTCACTCAAGCTTCACCGAAACATAAAAGAAAATATATAAAAGGTGAACTAAGGAAGGCTATGGAAGGAAGAAGGGAGGAGGAAAGGAGGAGGAAAGGAGAGGGAAGACTCCATTGTAACTTCTGGATCAGTCCATAGGCTGAACCTCCTTCCTCCCTGCGGATCAGGACACTGCCTGAGGAGACTCCTCAAGACTGAGAGCCCTCTCCCATCTTCTGGGTGAGTGGTGATTGTGCGTTTGTACACTAGGCACTAGCTAAGAACTCCACACTGTAGCAGAGAATTTCCTATACTGACATCCGAAACCTGTTTTCTAAATGTTGCATTTGAATAAATTGTGCTATTCGTGAACTTGACTACTTGTTTTGAAGGCAGTTGGACCTACAGTCAACAGGCTGCTCGCGAACCCACTACTGCCAGAGTTGGGCCTGTAGCTGATCATGCTATTGGTGAATTCGACTGCTTGTTTTGAAGGCAATCAGATGACACAGTTGACAGACTTTTTGTGAACCTGGTACCGCCAGAGTGGGGCCTATAGCTGATCATACTATCTGTGAACTTGATTCGCTGTTTGGAAGGCAATTGGACCTACGGTCGACCGACTGTTCATGAATCCAGCACTGCCAGAGTCAGGCCTATAGATACCCCAGTATTTGGTATCCCTATTAAGAGATGAGTTCAGCTGCCCCAAAACCCTCTAACCTTTGGGGATCACCTGGAACGCAAGGGGATTCATCTCTTACCAAATTTATCCCTCTCCCCCATTAAACCACAACAGTTCAAAAAAAGTAAGAATCTCTTTATAGGAAGTGAAAAGGCTAGAAAATCTTTTTTTTTTTTTTTTTTTTTTAAGATACCGTTGTTCTATTCTAGGGGGAGAGGAAAGCTAATGGAAGATAGAATCTCCTTGTAGAGTTATCCATAATAGAGAAACATATAAAACTGATATTTCTCTCTCTACTGAATGCCTTCTGCCTGATCAGCCTTGCCAAGGTAGCATTTGCATTGCCAATAGGTGTGGATACACATCTACCCCACTACCTTCCCAGAAACTGCATATAAATCTTAAAATGTAGTTTAAATTATAAAACATAAGATTCAAAGACAGTCCAACAAATATTTGAAATAAATAGACTGATAGAGGTGCCATTTACTCTGTTTTGTAGATATGTAGCAGTATAAATGAGTACCATGCAAGTACTGTAGTCAACAGATGTGAGGACTTACCATTTTTAGACTGAAAGAGAGTGAAATTGCCTGAAGTTTTCCGTACCAGGAAACCAGTTCTTTTCCACAGATAACTTCACCAGGCTTTACCATAAATAGCTTCACCAACTTTTCACTTAATTATCAGCAGGAAGCTTTAGAAATCCAATTGCTGCATTACAAACCACAGTCCATTTTCTTGACCAAAATGATATTTGAGTAATGCAAGAGGGGCAGCATACTCTTTTTTTAAGTTAGCAATGCAGGAAGTTTAGTAAAGACTGGCAGTGTTTTCTCTGAAGCTGGCTAACAAGATCTTTGGTACTGGAGCAGGTTCAGTGGAGATATGAGGCTCAGAATAGATTTTATAAGGCCTCTAACTGAGCATATGTACATAATGATTTCCGAGGGCTTCTCCTTCAGCCAATTGAGAGGGATTTTCTTAGACACAACAAAAGGCACTCCTTTCACCCAGTGATCACCCTCCTGCCAAATTTTGTGTTCTTGTTACAAAGCATAGAATAATTCTCCAAATAAATTAGTTCAACACAAATTTAATACTGGCAAGATAGTCTGGGCGTGTTTTGTTTGTTTGTTTGTTTTTTAATATATACTTGAAATACTTTGTCCTGAAACTGAGGAAATTATATGTAAATACACACACACACGCACAAAAAGAAAAAAAAAAATCGACACAGGTGCCTACTGTTGGGAAGAACTGTAAACTTGTAGCGACACAAGATGAACAAATATTTTTAAATCGATTAATGAATTCCCTGAGAAATGGAAATTCTTAACAAGCCAAACTATTTTCTACCATATATTCAAATTTGCAGAAATTAAGAGGGGAGAAACTTCAGTAATTCTGTTGCCTATTTCTTTTTCCTTTTTAAAAAATGACTTTTTGGCTTAAATTTGACTTCAAAGGAGCTTAAAGATCATTAAAAGACCATCATCAATCACCTAAAATAAAACAAACTATTTCATTATTTTTGAATGGAAGATCTGTTCAATAAAAAGGACATTTTAATTAAAAAAAAATCCATGTTTTAATTCAACCTCCACAATATCTTTTTTTTTTTTTTTCTTTTAAATCAGCAGTTGAGCTCAAAATCTACTTTTCTAGCACTCTTAATAATGTCTAGGATCAAAGCCTTATTCTTTAAGTTCATCGAATGCAGCAAAATTCCATACTGACTAAAAATTGCTGAAAAGTAGAGATCCTGTACTTATTTGTAAACATACAAATTCCCGAATTTTACCGTATGCAGACTCTGGAGTTTGTCACACCACTCTATAATCCTTTCAACTCACTAAATAGCAGAAGGAAACAAAGGTTAAACACATTTAGCAAGTGAAATTAGCTGAGTGAAAGGGCCAAGCAGTGCTGTAGCCAGGACGAGGAAGGAAAAAAAGAGAATGTAGTTTCTCCTTTGGGCAACAGTGAACTATTGTTCTGGAACAGATTCCTGTGAAATCATATTCCTCTTTAAAAAAGGAAAAAAAAAGAAAGAAAAAAAAAGAAAAAGAAAAAAAAAAGCAAATTGCTGTATTGAAAAATACTCTTTGGATCAGTCCTGCTCCTAGTAGCTTGACAAACAGCTAACAACATATATGAAATAAATCATCATAACAAAAAACTGCAGAGTTTGCACGTGAACTTTCTTACCATCTTTTCTGAACTAATTCATTATGTATATAGTTATTGTATAGATATGCAATTTTTTATAATAAAGTACCAAATTTCAGGCAAAAATAGAGTATATTTTACTAAAAAAAAATTATCAAAATATACAGGAAAATATGAAGAAGTATTTTCATACTTCAAAAGAATTTTCATTCTGCTAAACTATAACTCCTAAAAATGTTTTTGTTTCTCACATTCCTAATGTTACTGAATATTCACAAACTAATAAATGCATATCAGACTTAATTTCAGAAGATTCATTTGCAGTGGTACATCTCTGAAGAATTTTAATTTGACACTCGTATCAGGCCTGAAGATGGATCCAGAAAATCAAATATTTATCAGCCTGAACAAATAATACCTGATGTGTTATAAATTTACCAGCCTCTGCAGCTAAAATGAAAGATCTCTCTTTGTACTGAAGTTGGAAGCACATACTGTAAGAACCACAAAAGATGATGAATGTTTAAGTGATCACTCCCTATTGGCTTAGGATTGTGAAGCTGCAAGAAATACTGATACCAACAAAGGTAATGTAATTTTTGCTACTTTGACATCATTCCACAGTCTATTAATGTGAGCAGAGAGATTTGATGGACACGATTTCTGGCCAGCTCCCCCTAAGAGACTCATAAACATTGCTTTCAGTTTTTTATTGTCTTAAATATTTAATCTGAGAACAGTGGAATCATCCAAGAATCCCTTGGAGAATTGTAATTGAAAACAAAACAAAACAAAGTAGAACAAGATTATTAATTGTTCAGATAAGCTGGAATAGTTTCTGTTGCAACTGTTTGCTTTTTTTTTTACATCAAGACCTTCCAATAAGTTAAAAAGTGACAAATGCTTACAGGAGCAGGACAACACTTCTTGTAACAGTTTAAAATGAAAGAATTTATCATTAAACTATTCCCCCTCCGAAGTTTATAGTAGCATGCTCTATGTGTCTGCACATTGCTCATAGTCCGGCCAGCTGGAGGGTCAAGGCCTGGAGGATTAGCCAACTGCCCAACTCTCAGGGAATCTGTTCCTCCTAGAGCTATTAGAGAACCAAAGGAAGTCTAAATCCTAATTGCATTTAGAATGACAACATCTTCTTCCTGAGAAGAAGTCAGTTCACTGATGCTCCCATGGGTGGGTGACTAATGGTAGGATCAAGGAGGGCTGCACTCGTCAGGCAGCAGAACATTAGCCATATGGAAGAAGATCTAAACACACAGAAATTTTTAGGTGGTCCTTCCTGAAAGGTGAACCTGAGGTCTCAAGCTTTTACCCAGACCAGCACCAGCTGATCCTGGCTCTTCCTTTTTTGCTGAAGAGTGTTCATTGTCCAAGATTTTTCACTAGGCTGCACATTTATCCCTATTTACTTTTTTACATTATGTGGACTGACGAGCAGCCATCTGAAGTTAGCATTTTTTTTTTTTTCCAGTATTGGGATGGACTTGTGAAAAAAGTTAACAGCTGCTGGGTATCTCCACAGATTACTCCTGCAGAGAATGTGTCCTAGGTGCATATAAGTGAGTCTAGTAAATCTAAACTAGTATGTTTTCCTGGCCATTGTAATGGGAACTTTAGGCAAAAGATGTTTTTCTTAGGTGAGCTTACTCTGCTTCCATTATTTAGGCTCAAAATCACAATCTCTGTGTCAGGAAGAAAGGACTTCAAGGAGTTTGGCAATGGTTTTCCTTACTGTAAATTGTAAATGTAAATGTAAACTGTAAATGTAAATTTACGAATTTACTTTGGCTTTTGTTAAATACATTCCTTCCTGTATTACTGGACAAGTCGCACACTGTATTCTGTGCGCAACTCCCGCAATGTTTCCTTGCACGTTATTTTCCCCAGATGATGAGGAGTGAGGCTGTAGGGATCAAAGGCCACCGCTCAGGTTCACCCCTTAAAACAGCACAATGTTTAAGTAGGTCATTGCCACAAAGCACTCAGCTGACAGAGGTCACCACCCGTGAAACAAAGCTGTAAAATGTGGAAAATTATTTATGGTTGGTGACCTGTCAGTGAGTCGGCCATGCACAACTCTTCCCCAGGGCACCGGTGGGTGCAAAAGGCAGCAGCGCAGCTGTGCTGTGCTGCCCCCAAAAGTGGCATTTCTGGTGGAAAAAAGAGCAGGCCCCGTAGCCCCCGTCACCATTTACTCCCCAAGAGGAGGACACACTTCCATCTTCTTCAGCCCACACCGTGGCTTTTACTCAGAGGCAAGCAAGCTTCTGTTCTGTCATTAGCAGCAATAACCTAAATATATATGCTACAGATCTTTTTACAGATCTTTTTTTGCCTCTTTTCACAGATCCAATGCAACCTCTTTAGTCAAAAGTGCATGACAACACTACCGAAGGACACCTGAATGACTACCGAGCTATAAGTAGAAAAACTAAAACAAGTATTTTATATAACCAATTAAGCATTTTGCCAAGTAAGATTTCCTATTAGTAATACAAGTTGATATTAAATGTTTATTAAAGCCAAATGGGAGCTCTCAGGAAAGCAACACATTTTTGAAGATTCAACAAGTATTTGAAACATTTTATTTCAGATCTCACAAATTTCATTAAATGTTGGTAAAACACCAACGTTTATTTTGATTATCTAATCCACTTGTGTGGTGTAGCTATACATAATTTATTATATGCTGATAATAATCATCATAATAATCCCTTAAGAGATGAGAACCCAGATATCTGTGATCTGGCAAAGTAATGAACAGATATCAGGGCTTTTTCTCTTCAAATAGAATAAATAATGATCTCTAACCAATCAAATTCAGGAGACGGCAGTTTAAAATGTTGCTCCTACAGAAATACTCTGATACAATCATTCTCCAAGACTCTCATTTTTGCCCGGTAATCAAGCCTGGTGTCAGTTTGATTTGCATGGTAAGTAGCAAAAACTTAGGAGTGGTTAACAGAAGAGCACTTCTGTCCTTTCACTGGAGCCCACAGCTTTTATGTGATAATTTCGATATTGCAATTTAAACATTGTCTCCAGAACTCTCTACTGTGCGTCTCGCTTACAGCAAGTGTTAAGATGTATTATCCAAGTGTCTTCCTCATTATCATAGATAAATAATTTGTTTATTAATTTGGAATGATAAATGGCATTGAATGTACAATAAACTATGAGGGTGCTATCCAGAAATAACCAAAGGATGGTGACTGAAAGGTGCTTGTTGTTTGGAAGGCTTCTCCAAAAGGATTCAAAGTCCACATTTTCTTAACACTGAGCCATTGATGCATTATAGATTTAGGAAAAAAATGCAGTCATGTAAGTTTGAAACTGTACTAGCTCAACTCTACTGTTTTCATGGACAGATATTATGTAACTGAGAAATAGAAGATTATACTATATGACCTTTTAAGCTCCCATTAAATGTATATGGATAAGGTCAATCAAATGCTTTTAATTGATAGATTTTGTTGTCAGTAGGTGCTTTTCAGTGAGCATAACAAAAAAAGCTCCATACTTTGTAATTTAACCCTCCCAACGATCCTCTATTGGATTTTATTGTATCTGAAAGCTAAAAGGTGTGTTGTATCTGAAAGCTAAAAGGTGTGAAAGGCAGAGCTGTCAGCTTTGTTTTCAGTTGTTTATTCTAACATTCTTTTTAAGCTTTCAGTTTCTTTTTGTGGGATTTGGTATCACCATCATAAACTATGTTATTTTCAACACTGAATTACGAAAAAAATCTTTTTGGACTTCAGTATCAAATGTATTATAAAACTGTATACAGCGGAAGAATTCATTTTTATACAATTAAATAATTGTTATCTTACTGCTGCTGTCTTAAGTGGTAACAAATCAAGTCATAAGTATCCCAACTCATTCCTATCTGAACACTGTAGCTCTAAGTTCAGTGCCTCTAACTGTCTTTAATGTTAAAAGTTGCACTGTATAAAAACTATAATACTTTCAATAGACAGCAGTGAATGTTATTAACATATTTTTTTCCTCGGACGTTTTTCAGGATGTGGGTTTTATTTTGGAGTTTGATTTTTTTTTCCTTATTGCAGGTAACAGACTTTCACCCTCGATTTGCTGCAGTGTGCATGGGGGCAGAGGGGAAGTGGCTACAGTACGGTTTCTCTGTCATGCAAAGCATACTGAAGTTAAATAGAATCAGCTTTTTTTAGGTGTTTGATTAATTAGGACCTGAGATACAATGTTTTTGTTTGTGATGTTGAGCAGGGTGCCTCTTGGACAAACTAGGACTCCAGTGTTCATCTTATTTGAATATTTAAGCAAAATAATAATGTTAGTACATTACTGATCGCAGTACCCTTACAGTATCAGGTTCATTTTAGGGGAACGGGACTGGGTAATTACATCCCTAAAACAGTCTCAGCACTGTCTCATTTTGACCAACCAAAAATTCGATCATGTGCATCCCATATTATATTAAATGTCTGAACAACTTGTAAAATATGTTTATATTTTGTATGTTATGTTTTCAAAATTCTGAAAACAGAGTCCACATTTGTATTCTGTGACTGTTGGCTTCTTATCACTGATCCAAAGATAAATGGACCTCTTTGGACCGCTGTAAGAATTACTCGTAACAGATCTTTCTTTCTTTTTTTTTTTTTTTTTCTTTTCCACTGGTCCCAGCTCTGATAAAATATAAATCAAACACATTCCGGGATTTTAAATTGTCCGTATATCTAAAATGCCTTGGGTACAAAATGTCTTACCCTCAGTCTTAAGATACTACGTAAAATATGTATGATGCAAAAAGAAGACTAATTCTGGTTACTAATTCTAATACTTAACCAATTTACCAGCTGATGACAGTTTTAAATAAATCATGAGGTATGCCTACCTGCATAATGATATGGTAACCATGGAAGAGTGTCAAGCTAGGAGAGCTGTGCTGAAGAGAACATAAAGAGTATTGCCCTTCTTTTACTTCATAACTCTCTGACTCACCTACAATTCATCTAAATGCAGTTGACTTGGGTTATTTAAGATCAAACACTTCAGGCCCGGACAATGCAGTGCCATCTATTAGTAATTTAAATGCCTTTGAAACTGTTCTCCGGCATTAAGTCCAACAGGAATAGCGTAGACCCAGATGTACCTTTAAACACTCTCACATCCTCATGCTCTGACTGCATCCGAAGGGCCATTTGAGAAAGCTCCCTGATGCCTGGGTTGTGCCTGGGATCGTTCAGGGGAACGCTTGTTAGGCTGGACCTAAACCGTGTCATGGGCATGCTACAAAAGCAAAATCAACAGTGAACGTAGATCCAGTGTCCACAAACTTTCTCTAAAACTTTTCAACTTACTTGTATAAATAGTTCTCTCACGGTGACAGCCTTTCTGAAAGCCTCACAAAGAACAAAAACTCAGGTTATTACTGGTTGTGTCTGAACAAATAAAGCAGACATCTCGGTTTCAATAGGATTTTCCCAAGGCATACTATGAATCTGAAATATCTTCGTGTGACAGAAACTATTTGTTGAAAAAGAAAAACTTTTAAAATTATATGTAAAGCCTCTCTATCTTCAATTTCTACATCTTGGAGCAATAGCATTGATATCAGCTAGAAGGCAGTCAGTGAAGAAATTGTGGATTATATTTTGCATAGTTAAGAAGGAGAAAGTTCAAGCTTATATTCAACCTCATTTTCATATGCTGAATAAAAAGAGGACAGTTTTCAAATTACTTTCAAACAAGAAAACCAGAAAATCTTTACTGAAATCTGATCTTTATTATAATAATATATTGCTAAGAAAATTACCTGCTGGTATTATTTTTATGAGATATTATGGAAAATAAATTCTAGTTAGATGTTTTATATAAATTGCAATGTAGAACTAAGTTTTTAGAATGCTTAAGTAAGGGCTATCGTTTCCCGGTACCTGCTGTACCAACTGCTTTGTAGTGGAAGGTCAGCCAAGAGGCGAGTGTGACCATAAGGCAGGTTCACCAGCAAAGGGTGCAATCCTGTAACACCCAAAAAACAGAAGCGGAGCAGGAGTGGGGACAGCAGCCAAACTCTTCCAACAGTTCAGTGGTCGCAAGGCAAGGCTGTGGTGAGGAGGCAGGTCTGACATCAAGAATGGGAAGTCAAGTCAGAAGGGCAAGGTCCAGCTCAGCAAAATGTACAGGCAGGGCAGCAGCATAGCTCAAGCAGAGAACAAAGTTGAGGGCCTTAATCCCCTATAATTCCCAATAAACTCTCAACATATATATATACCGGTGTGTATATATGCGTGCATGTGTGTATAAAGCAACGCAACCTACCAATTAGAAAAGATCTTTCTATTTTTTTTCCTAAAAGTTCATTTTCATCAGTCTACAGTCTATTCAGCAAAGTTAAATCTAGCATGCTATAAGATGAAAAACTACAAAACCAAGAAAAACAGAAAGAATGGTCTAAGCATTCAATGAAATTTTTGAACTTTTTTTTTTTTAAGAAGAGATGACTTTTAAGCTGCCTTTCCATCTTGATGGACACTACTGCCCTGTTGACTTCACATATGCTTGGCAGCTTACCTAAGGTGAAAATACGTATCTCAAGATCTCACAGATCTCAGGGGACAGATGTGTTGACAGTGAAGAGATGCTGAAAGGTACAATACCTTTTTATGCTTCCACAGTCTGCCATTTTCTTCATGTTTTTGTCTCTGTTCTCAGTTGTCATTGTCATGTACCACACTGAGCAGTAAGCTCAGCAAAGAACAAGCGTGTGTAGCTTTCATCAGCACATGTCTGCAATTTGTCAGCCTTATAATTTTAGAACTGGTCTTTTTTTCTCAGATAACCTGATTAAGCTGTATGTCAAGTATGTATGTAGGTCAGCTTGCTGGTAATACAGTCCAGTCAAGAGACATGCCATTTCTACAGCATGCTCTGCTTCTGTTTTCATTATCATCATCAAATGAGTCTTGTCCCTTAGATTAAAGTCAATAATCTACTCAAGGAAACATCAAATGACATAAAACTCTCCCTCAATAACACTGTCATCAAAGGCAATTTCAGCTTTAGACAAAACATGGAAGAGTTTTGTGCAGACATCTTAAAATTTTCAGTGCTACCATCCACTCTTGTGGACAGCTTTGAGAAAATTAAGTGATCTTTGAATCACAGCAGTGATCTAACACTGCTCAAGCAGTTGATGAAAATGCAGTCAGTACAACTTGTCTCAAACCACCTTTCTCTTGTTTGGTTTTTGGACAGATGACACCTCGTATGTGAGATTATGAAGCAGATATCTCTTACCATCAGCACAACCTGTTCTGTGTCTGTTCAATGCATACAATAGGAAAAATCAAATCTGAAGACTTGTAACTCCTACAGACTTTCTCTTTTCTGTGCCAGATTTATCATAGCACAGGAGTTATGCTAAGATTTATGAAGCACATTGCAAAATAGAAGATTTTGTTCCTATATCCCCGCATCCAATGATGATTTACATTTTACTTTTTTTTTCAATTTAACATTATTCCTCTAATTATTTTTATCCCGTATTGGAAAACTACTCACAGGAAAACTATAAAGGTGATTACCTCTGCAATGATTGCACAATCTTCCACAGAGATAGCAGTTGGTTTTGGACTTCCCATTACTCTTGAGGCACTCCAACTTATGACAATTACTAACTTCCTTAGGTCACTTTTGTAACAACTTACATTTGAATTTGGTTGAGATGATCTCCTTACATATATAATGCCTTATCCCTCACTCCAAGCATTATCAACAACATTTTTTTTTTTTCAAATGAGGCATGTAAGTCCTTACTTTTTTTTAAAATAACGTGATTCATTAAATCCCTGAAGTACATAAAGGAGAAATGACACGTCATAGGAAAAGAATGCTAATGTGTGGTAGATACGGAGAAAGCAAAAACTCTCCTAAAAAGATTAGATTCACTAGATAGAATTCTAAAAAAAAAAAAAAAAAAAAAAAAAAAAAAAAAAAAAAAAAGTCACTATTTGCTGGTGATTTATAGCTAAATTTATGCTATATTATCAAAGAAAGAGCTAATTGCTCTGCTGAATTAATTACTATATACATATCCTTTTTTTTTTCCCAGCATGGGACTGATCACATTCTCATTCAAATCAGTAGTATTTTCCTCAGTTTAGTCCAACAGGTGTTAGATTTCCTGGGAAAAGCATCTTCCCCCAAGCTTACAAAAACACAGAGAGGCTATCCGTATCAAAAGACCTCTACATGATTATCTCCTGTTGAAGCAGCAATGCAATTGACATTTGCATGTAGTGCTGCAGATCACAGTTCTTAGTATTTGCTTTTAAGGTAGCACCTTCCTTCCAAGATGCATTCTATGCTTTCCAAAAGACTACTTTCTTATACTACTGCTTGGCCTGAAAAATATACAAACGTTCTCTGTATATGAAAAATTTAACAAAAGGAGTCATTGTCCTAGAAGTGACAGAATAGGTTTTAAATTTTTGCTTTTGTTTCTGGAAAAGTAGCATTTTTCTTCTCACAGAAAGAGACATATCATCACATTCCATTATTAATTTTAATATTATTTAGCTCAAGACTTCATTTCTGAGCGACTCAGTTAAAGCTATGCTGGTTACATCTGTTAAAAAGATATCACATCACTTTCATCCTTCATAAAGCATATTTTCAGACATTAAGTCAGAGAAAGGAGTTACCTCTATGAGTCTCTATGAGACTCAGGTCTCATTATGATATCTGGTATATGAGATCATACAGGCAGTATTTATTTGTGCTTTTTCCTAATGCTATTAAAATTTAAATTAAACATTTACTTTGCTGCCTTTCCACACCATAATATACAAAAATTCCTCACCGAAAAAATGCTTGTAATCTCCTGGGCCTGCTAAATGTCCTCAAGTGTAGATACAAAAAATAATAACACAAGTGAACACAAGTGAAATAAACTGTACAATTACTGGTTGATGTGCTATAGTGTATAATTAACGCAGCAAACTAATATAAACACTTTCTAAAGATAAAGTTTTTCTTCTCTGCCTCATTGGATGGCTTGAAATAAATGTGACTATAAAATTATCAGCATATTCTGTGCTACAGAACTGATTGCTGGGCATATCTTCTTCTCTTCATAAGTAGCAATAAATTGCTAACCTGATACCTGCTTAGATCAGCTCCTTCAGATTGTCAGATTTAGTTAAAGGCTCAGAGATATCTGAGGTTTTCCCATCCAGCTTGATAATGTGCTAGTATTAAACCATAGACTGGCTCCCAGATTACTAACAGAGTATCACTAATGTGTTAGTTTTCAACATGAAGTTACTGGCTCAGAATGAAGGTGCAAGAGATGAGCATCGAGAGAGATTTTTTGTAACATTTGTACAACATTTATTGTTGGCCTGAACCAAGATATAGTCCCAGTCTCTGAAGTTCTGTCTATGAAAGCTAGTTAGATTTATCCACTAGCAGGCTGGTGATCTGCTGTGCTTCTTAAATTCAAAACTAGAACTTGAGAATTAGAATTCCTTCTCTCTGATTAGTTTCAATGCTGTGCTGTATTGTCTTTTTGCAATATTTTGTGTCCTTATAACTTTGAATGACTTTTGGGGTAGTGCCTCTGAAAAGATCTGGGTCCCCACTACATCTTCAGGCCCACCTTGCTCTGTGGCACAAGCCTGAGCAATGTTACTGTTTGCCTACCGTACCAGTTTATAGCTGAAACTATGGGGAGGTACACTTTCTATGAGAAAATGATAGAGCATCTTTAACCTGACTAACACTGAAGCTTCTATCAGATTTCCTCATTAGCACCCTGATGAACTGGCATAGGCTCAGTTGTTAGTTCTGGAAATGTGTGGTAAAACCAAGGGTTATAGTTTTGTTTATGGATTAGGCACTCCTATTTTGAGGATGATCTGAAAAAAAAGTGCTTTGTGAAGTTAATGGCTCACCCACTGACATCTGAATCAAAAATACCTAACAAAAGCACCTAAGCACAAATAGTTTTCAAGAACAAGAAAGGGTTCATTTTACAACATACAGCACAGCGAAGTGTACTTCTGGTGCTTATGTGGTTAGATTTTTTTGACATTGTGTCTTCAATGTAGAAGTTGAACTTCATAATCTGTGAGCATAATCTGCATTCAATTAACATACTGTTTCATCTGAAAGCCAGACAAAACTGTGGCATCTTCCTGGAACCTGAAGGTTTTATGAGATGTATTCGATCTGACCTCCATTCTACACATAGAATTATTCCTCAAAGACAAAACAATCCAAAATTACATGCATGTCGGAGAGGCATTTCCCTATTACGATAAAGCACATGTCTAAAAGCTTGCTGAGGTACTATTTTGGCATTGTGTTAAAAAAATAGACAACACAATAGGCATCTCAGAGAGAAAAGGAAAATTGAAAGGAAAACTCAAAAAAAAATCAATGAGACAAAAAGATAAACACTCTACTGAAGCACGGAATGTTCTGTGTGTCTCATAAAAATCTTTCATATAAAAAACAGAAAGTGACATTTGATTTAAATGAGCAATTAGATAACTCTGACTTCAAAGGAGGAGGAGAAGATTGAACAGACAGATGAAATGAAAATGAAAAGGGCATTCTTCACCCATCATCAGTTGAAAAGAAACAGAAGGCTGAGGTTGCTGCCAAAGAGCACTGATGACCAGAACATCCCAGTTTACTAGGAAAGTTCTGATTCTGCAAGTGCCCCAGTATAGTAGTTAATTTTGTTCAAAATGTTGTTTTATACCTTTTTTATGACATAAGTTATGACCAATACCCCCAGAGTTGTCACTCCTCATCTAGATGCACCACAATCACCCCGTTCATCTCTATTTTCCAGAAAACTTTCAGCATCTAGAAGGTTTTTATCAGGAATATTAGCTAAGAAATCTAGCTCACTTTACTCTTTTTTATTTTCAAGGAGACTTGAAATGAGTGACGGCAACTCAGTGAGCTCTCACATTATAAAATTTGCAAGAAACATCACACACGATTTTTTTTTTTTTTAAACTAAATTCCAAAAGCTAAAGCTGTAATGGTTCACAGGTAGAGAAGAGCCACATTATTTTGATAACTGCTCAGATTTTTTTTTTCAGTATTATTGGGCTTTTAAATTAGGTAAGAGAAGGAACTGTAAAAATTGGGGAGAAACAGATAAGAACATTTTTTCTTTATTCTGACTCACGGGTTTATTGATTTTGTTTTTATCAAAACTCATGTACTTTCTGTTGAGACTAGAAAGTCTTAACTTTCACATGATGTAGCAACTCTTGCAGTGATTGAAAAAGTACTATTTTTTAATATGAAATGATTACAGCTTAATTCTTGGGAATGTTGCCCCATAGGCCATTGCTTTATTTTCTAGGTAATGTTCTTCTCCAAAGTTTCACTGGCACCAGCTTTGTAGGCATCATCACCACGCATCTTTGTCAAGTGTCAATTTTCTCCTCCTTTTTGTCACAGGTGAATAGCAGACCTGGCCATAAACTTAACCTTAATATTAAATATTCTTACTAGCAATCTGTGCTCTGTCTTCAGAGCACCAGAGTTACTAGTCAAAATACAAGTCTCTCAAAAAGCCATGTTGAGCCCTGCATGAGCTGCGTATTGTCTGTGCTGTTTTTCAGGCTCGTATTAAATGGCAGTTAACTTTCCCTCTACTTCTGTTAAAAATCAATGAGACCAGAAGGATGATGAAGACTTCATTCTGAATTCAATATAAAGCATTTTCAGTGCATATTATGTGTGTGAAATTCTTAGAGCAAGAAAAATACATGCCATTTGAGAATCTAGGGCTCATATGCTGAAATCCACATTTTATAGGCAAAGATACTTTGCAGAAGGAATAACCAAATTTTATAAGATCTGTTTTACTGAGACGATAGAAGAAATGCATAAATCATTGGAAAATAATTTGACCAGGAAAGGGAATGAGGCAGAGGAGAGAACAACCCAAAACAGATACAGAGTAGTCCAAGTAATGCATTACCTCCAAAAGCCTTCACAAATTAGAATTTGAAATCTTGGATCATCTACGGACTACAGGAGGCTGCCTGCAGCTTTTTCTCAACAGAGAGCAGTTGGAGGGGATTTGATATCTCTTCTTATAAAGAAAGGATTACTACTTGGGGTGCAGCTTGGCCACTAGAGAGGAAGAATGCACTGCTTAAGAAGTCTGAACAGAAACACAGATTTATCAGTTGCACTAAGAATTATTTTCATCTTCTTTTACAAAATATCTGAGAAGCTAGCTATTACAAATTTGAGATGCATAAGTTCCACAATGAAAACAATATATGTAACACTAATTCAGGCTTCTTTAACCCTTGGCTCAGTATACAGAAGACAAGGACATTTGTATCTTTGACACTGACTGAATAGTTTTATCAACAGCACCAACAAAATGTTTTGAATTATTGTTGTCTTGACTTTCTATTAAGTCAAAATAAATGATGCAGCATCAGGCCTACTGTGTCCAGCCAAATCAACTATAACTTGTTTATACCAGGTCTGAATTTGTTAGGAAATAATCAGAAAATAAAATACAAAGACACAGGTGCTTCTTGATAAAAAATTATATTTACCACACTAATTTAGGCAATTGATGTCTCATGTCACACTTACAAGTCATAGAAGATCACAAAGAGAAATTATCTTTAAAAATAAACCTAATAGAAAGCTCTATTGTAGAATATGATCATGAGAGAGATCTAGGAAACGAAGAAAGAGCACTGAGAATCCTTCCCAGCAGGAAAGATGAAGCTCCTGAAGGGAGAGCTTTGTAAGTCGCTCTAAATGAAGCTTTTGGGCTGACACCTTCAAAAGAGCCTAAGATTCCAAAGAGGTCCTTTATTAAATTGTATTAATTCAAAAGCAGGAGAGGAACAAATAATTCAAATCCATTTCATAGGACTGTATCAAAGAAGGCCAGTTTAAAATGAGTTAATTTAAGGACATAATAGGAACCTCATAAACACTTACAGTAAATCAGGGATACTGATAATTATCTGCTTGCATAATTCTTTATCTTTTGTAAGTCTGAAATAGTCTCCTCATCAGAAAAACTTTCTCTGCATTACTCAACAGAATTGTACCAAATGTGGGATGTGAGCACATCTAAAGAACGTAGAGACAAATGTGGTGAAACTCCAGAATGTTTTGCTATAGCTCTGTTACAAAACAAATTGGCATTAGCATACAGAATATTATGTATTTTCGTGTTCAGGCCTAGGTTACGTGAAGGCTTCTTGCTATGCTGATACTATGTACCTACAACGGGATTTAATCCCAATCAGGTTTACAGAGTCTTCAATAAAATTCCCATAGCATTATGTTCTCATTCTGGGATGCAAAACCTTATCTACTAAGTTAAGAAGATATAGCAGTTCTTCTTTCACAGCCAACCAGATCCCAACATGTGCACAAGATGGTCACCTTGTCTATTTTGTTTGCATGTTTGTTTTGATTTCAGTACTAAGATTCTAATTTTAAATACACATACTGTTTCTTGATACTAATGAAATAAATGTTTGTGCTAACTGACATGACTGTAATGTATTAAGAAGAGGGTATTGCTTCAGAACAAAATTCACTATTTCTTAACAATGTCTAGTTCATGGTGATTGTATTATGGAGTTTTTATTGATAGCTGTTACAATGAATGAGTCTTCTGTGTTGGATTTGAAAACAGGAAAATAACAGTAAAACAAATGAATAGTTGCCCATTTGTGGGATAAGTATGACCTGACCAGAAAAAGTTTTCCAGGATGCTAATTTATTCCAAACTAAGAGCTGGTGTTTACAAACTGTCTGAAGTCTTGGTGTGTTTCATGGTGTTTCACAAAATCACTGAACATCAGTAATGACAGCAATGTCGATTGCATGTGCCACAGTTGCACAGTGAGTGTTGCGGCCTTCTGTATTGCATTTGACTGTCCCAGCCATCTCTAAACAGTGTATGCCTACACTCTGGATCATAGCAGAGAGAAAAGGTACTCAAAGATACAGATATAAGTGTGTACCCTGATCGGCCTAATTACATCATGCATGAGATCACTGTAGGTAAATTTACCCGGCTTCTAAGCATTAGATCATTCTGTGGGAAATCTATAACTGCAGTAAATTAAAGTGTCTCAGGGAGATTTGCTTCAAAAGAAGGCATCGGTTCTTCACACAAAGACCTATATCATGTAAAATAAGAACTAAGAATTTGTTTATAGATACATAACTTTTAATACATTTTTTTTTCTAACCTATATTAAACATTTTCTTAAAAACTTCTGAAACCTAATTGCTTTCAGGACCGATGCAGGAGGAAAAACCTAACCATTTCAGTTTTTAAACTTTTAGCTGAGTCATTTCTAGACAAGATGGACCAGGAGATTTTATCTGAAACCTTTCCCAAGAATATTTTTCTAATTCATTATGTTTCACAGAAATGTCAATGCTACTCAATATTTCAAAAAAATTTTTATCATAATAGTGGAGATAAAAAACCCCACAAGTGAAAAAGGATGAATGACTTTTTAAAAACATTACTAATTCATTTTAAGCCATCAAACATTAATTAGTCAAATAGGAAAGCCTTAAAAAAAAGTAAATAAAAATGAAAACAAAAAAAAAGAGAGGGAGAAAAAAAAACCACTGTTTGCTGTTTTTTTCTCTTGTAAGCTTTAACAGGACACCATTCATAAAGTAACAAAGTGTTTTTGGTGAGGCTGTACTCCTTGTCCAAAACGTATCTGCAGCAAGTACTGCAAAAATAACGTGCTCAGAGTAAAGAAATGTAGTACACCACGGCTGCTGCTGCTATTTTATTTATATTTGCCTCTCTCACAGTCTAAAATGCCTAATAATTTTTGTGGTTTTCCATATTAACAAATAAATTCAACACATTAGGCCTGGATAACAAGTAGCACATAATACGGTAAGGGTGATTATTGCCTGGCAGATGAAAATGCCACAAGCTGCCTTCAGCTAGAATAGTAAACTGTTGAACAGCCCAAGGCTCTGTTAAACAAATAACCATCAAAAACTGTCAGCACAAGTGGGTTAACTTTCATTTTAAAATAAATGAATAGAGAAAAATAGCGATCAGCAAACAGGCATGCAACATTGTTTTCTCGGTGTCTCCAAAAGAATTAATAAAAATGTGCTGAAAGACAGGAGGAGTGTACAAGAAGTGGAAATGAATGATTAACGTGTACTCTTTAAAAATATTCAGTAGCAAAATGAAACTTTGGAAAAAAATTGAAGGCAGAAAGTGAAATGTGTATTTTGTCCAAATATCAGACACACGCTAAGAGAAAACATAATAGGAGCTGTGAAAACCAGTTTATTTTTAACTTCAAGTCTGTGAAAAGTGGAGAAGATCCTACTGTGTGATAAAATCATCTGCTAGAAAAAAAGAGTTAACAATCAATCTGCAATAATTGTTTTCAGTCCCTACAGCTGAGAAACTGCCATCTGATTTGCAGAATGTGTTAAAAATCTCATGATGCCCTTCAGACAGAAGTACAGATCTCTAAAAACAAGACTGAAATCTTTGAACACTTCAAGGAACAGGCAGAAGGGGGAGCAGTATATGGATGGATGGGCATCTTTCTTTTGGTCCATCATGTATATTCTTGCACGAATTTCAGAACAAATTATACATTGTTCTTCAGTCTTTCTCCAGTATGTAGCTCATCACCAAATAACTTCTGGTGTAATGGAGAATAAACAAAGGGGACATTGCAGAAGGAAATTATGAATTTTAATTCACTAATGTTAGTGCTCATTTTAAATAATTCTGCATGAGCATGTATCTTGAATTGTTCTGTGCATCTCAATATTCAGAAATTATGAAATAGGAAAATGCTTCTCTGGTGTTGCTTTTCATTCTTCTTGAATCATCCACCTCGATGATGACAAGCCAATTTCTACAAATTTTGCTTCCTTATGTAGAAATCATAAAATATTTTTTTTGAAAGAACCACTGAACACTTAATGAGGGCTGCACATAATGTGTACCATAATATCAGAAATAAAGAAACAGCAAGATAAACTAAAACCGAAGTATTTCATGAAAAAAATAGAAATCTGACATTTCTTACTTTGTTTCTTCATGTGGTGTTAAGGAAAATGGATAAAGCACCACACAGAAAAATAAGTTTTTTTCTATCTATGCATAGACTTTTTGTTTGTTTGTTTTTCTGGTCATCCACATCTCACTGTTTATGCCTTGCAGGGGTGCTGCCTCAAGTCAAAGTACTTCAAATTCATACTCCCTTCACCACCAGTTTTACTCTTCCAAGCAGTCTCAGAGTACGCTCCAATTCTATTTACAATTTTTCTATTGTGGAAAGAATGTTGGTTGTCATTTTTTTTCCAAGCACAGTGATGCAGAATAGATATGTGCTGTCATGCTTCTAAGACACTTGAGGAAAGGAAGCAAATGACTTCAAACCAGACTTGCACATTTACTATGTATCAGTATATAGTCATAGAGGAGGCGGAGAATTTCTAGATGCCCCATCTTGAAGTCCAGTTCTTCTTAAACCCTGTCTTTCGGAAACAATGAAAATTCGACATTGTTTCTATGAAGAACTTTTTCAGCTACCTAATCAGCAGATGAATTCATGTTAGCATTAAGAAATTCTTGCTTGTTTTATTTATAATTTATCTGAGGTAATTTTTTTGAGGTTCTGTTTTGCTTATCTGTTTTTCCTAAGATTTTTTTCCTCAGAGCTCTGTTCATTTATTGGATGCTTTAAAGTTTGGAGCATAAGCAGTCATAAGCACAGGATATTCACACTATCTCTTTGGCTTATAATTCCCCTTCTCTTGATAATACAGAGTTCTTTTAATTATTACTTTTAAACAACATTTTCTTGTCCTATCCAAGAAGGTAGCATATTCCCAAATGGGATTTCTTAATGAATGCAAAAGTATGTGAATGTGGTCTGATTATTCATTCCGTCAAAGAGAGAAAAATCATAACTCTCCAAGGATAAATAAAGCTGTCTTCTATCCCCTTTGTCAGGTAAGGAAATCACTCCAGAAAAATCAGTGTCACTGGGGAAGCTCATGGGATTTACAGCAGCAAATTTTGACCAAGTTCTATGCTTCTTTTCTATGGAATGCTTTTCATAGTGCAGCTTTGTGCTCCTTTAACTCTTCTAGACTGAGTTTACTCCAAGTCATGGCAACCAGAATGATAAAGCTTAAAAAAAAGAACTTTGGAGTCTCAGAAGGCCCAGCAGTGTGCTCTGGCAGCAAAGAAGTTCTGCAAAACCCTGACCTGGCTACCAGAAGCACAGCCGGTAGTGGTGTTCTCTGTGAAAACATCAATTTTTTTATACGTGAGAGCAAGGCAGTCAATGGGACCAAACAGTAAGTTTTACCATGATTAAGATCGCTTATATAGCTTACTGAAAGTAGGTCTTCTCGTGCAAAGGAAGGATAGATATCACATGTGCTATGTCTCATATACCTTACATTACTTCTTTCATATGGTGCAATTTCTAAGGTAATTATAATATTTCAGTTCCAGAGTTATTAACTGCACTTACAATAGCAGTTCTTGTGTATATTATTTTCTAGTTGATTGTACCAACAGCAGGAGCCATTATGCCAAAAAAGTAGCCACTTCTGTTGTTAGTGTATAATAGGAGAAAAAAAAAACAAAAAAAAAAAACAGAGTATTAGATCTGACTTTTGATCTTATTAGATCTACTTAGGTATAAGTAGAACAGAAGCTTTGAATTAGTGGAAAGTGTAACAACTTTAATTTGGCTACATAGCTATTTTTGATAGTGATAGAATTTTTGAAAGGATAGGATTTTTGATGAAGACAGTATTAAATTAAAAAAAAAAAAAGAAAAAAAAAAAAAGCTTGGACAGGTAACACACAGAGCACCATTACCATAAATGAAAAGAATCAAATAATAATGACTTGCTTTGGTTTTCATCACTGAATTTTTCAAATAGGAAAGACAATGGATTTAAAGGGGCCCACAATTTTCTACATAGGCCAATGGTGAACTCAAGAGACATAGCCTAATCTCTTGTACTCAATCAAATATTCAGATGCTAACAATGAAAAGCTCTTATCTGAAAACTATTTTAGTTCTTATGTTAAATTCAGCCTAGAGACTCCAGCGAATAAACTGGGTCACAAACAATCCTTCAATCCCCAGTGGTTGCCATTTCTGGCCAAGGGTTTATCCCATAATAATAACATAGCAAAAAAGTCTGTTTAACCAAATATAAAACTCACAGTACCTTACGAGTGTACTTTTCTACAAGGAAGAAAAAATGAAGGTAATAATTGCTACCACTGAAATTAAAGGTAAGATGTGGCAGAAAACAGTCTTATTTCACTGGCATTATGAAACATACTAAAAACAAGAGTTTCTGAAAGACTGTTATGAATCAGAGCTAATCATTAAGTATATATTTGGACTATCACAGTGGAGAAAACAAAATGCAGTTTGCAATTTATAAGTGCCAGTACAAAATCTCTCTCTTTTTTTTTTTAATTTAACTGATTTTCATGGGCTGTTCCTTTGTAGCCTTGTTGCAGAGTTAAGTCAGAAGTTAGCTACACTGTAAATCTCACTATGCATTTTTTTTTTTATAAAAAGCTTCTTTTTTTTTAAAAAAAAAAGGACTTTCAGCAAATGTTTAGGTGGAAAAAATATTAGAAAGTGTCATTTTTCTGAAGAAGCCATATATTTGGGAAATCCTATTCAGATTTACATTCAAGAACTTGGATACCAACTTGTGCCTCCACAGAAAAAGTATGTACACATGGAATGATTTTATATACAAATACCAAGTTTGTATGCACAGATGCAGTTGTGTACGTGTGTCTGCCTTGTTTGCAAGCTCAGCCTTCTGTTTGCAAAAAATGGGCACTCTAAGTTTAACACCTGCTTATGCCCATTCTATTTCTGCTATGCAATATTCCATAAGTAGTTTTTATAGAGAAGTGTATATTGAACATGAGAAGTGATGATATAACTGCTTCTTTGCTTATTTATAATAAATTTCTTTCTTAGTAATAGAGAATGTCATGGATGCAATTTCTGTTTTGCTAGCTTGAATAAATGATACCATGGACAAACTCTTCATTCTGAGCAAGTGCTGAATGGAATCTTATTTCTGCAATTCACTGTCAGCAAATCACGCATGGCCCAAGGGATTCAAAGAAGGTTCGGAAAAGCCTACCCACAAGCTATCATTTAATAGCAATATAAGAGTTTTTTTCCAATCCACACCACTGTAAATCCCAATGCTTCTTGACCTCTCATCATCATGTCATCTGAGCTGCTCACAATATATTTCAATGGTATGAGGAGGGATGTACCTTGTTCATCCTTTTATGGAAAGTATGGCTTTGGGGTGTGTTTATTTCTGCATCATGGGGCCCAGCACTGAGGTAGTCCATGCGCAGTCAGGTAGGGACTTTCTTATTCTCTCATATCCAGATGAACAAGCCAAATCAGGATCCAACTCCATTTTATTTCACTTTCTATAAAGGGAAAGTTCTTCAAAATATCTATTTTTTCTTCTTTTTTTGCTTTATTCTTGCACTTTATTTTTCAGTCTTCTAAGTTCTAAACACTACAGTACAACACAAAGTAAGCTATAAATGCTAGTACACACATGATCAGCTATTATCTTTCCAAGCTAAAAACAGCTTATGCTACTAAATAAAAATAGAAAGCTATGTTATAACAGTTTCAGGCAAGTAAAGACATGGGCATTAGAAAGCATGATGGACAGGGATTGAACCTTGCAGCTGAATGAGCAGGATAAATGATAACAAGCTTTAGTGATAGCAAGACTAAACAACAGGCTACACTAAGGGGAAAAAAAAAAAGTCTGAACATGGTATGTCAGCAATACACAAAGCCACAGAACAGATTATCCAGGAGTATAACAAAGATGAAATTAGCATTAGTAACTCCAGAGCTTGCAAACAACATTATACAAACCACAGATAAGGTATTTCTGCCTGCATATAAACAAGGAATGTTAAACCACCCCTTTCTTAATTTTGAAGTTAAGATTTATTTGTAAAAGCTGTATGGATTAAATACAGCTAGATTCCATATCCGTAGAAGTGGAAAGACTACTACACATATTACATTTAAAATGAGAACGAATTTGGTTAATGAAATGGTGAGAACAAAAGCCAAAGCTTAAATCTGTCAGAAAGAAAAGTGTATCAATAACCACACACCATACCACATACACCCACGTCATCTGAAACATAGGAAATAGGTCTTTTTTGGTAGATTATATGTTCTGTGGCTTCTTTCAGTGGCTCTTAGTTCCCCTTTCATTAGAAGAGGCAGTTCAGATGTTCCAAAGAAGAACACCTACCTTCACAAAATACATACTTTCAGCTAAGCGTTGCTTCAAACACAGATATAATTGTTCATTATTATGACCTAAATAGCCTTTTAACAAAAATAAACTTCAAGATTGTCTGCAGTAGCTTGGCTTTTGCACTGATTTTTCAGGAAAACCGAAATAAAAAATGAACAAGCAAACAAACAAACAAACAAAAAAAGATTACAATTTTCACATCTTTTTAATTGAAAAATAATTTTTCAGGCATGATTTGGCATTTAGAGTTTTGCTTTATTATCTAACTCATTAATGTTATCAGTAACATTTTTCAGAAAACCCATAATCCTATGAAAAAGATAACACGTACTTTCAAAATACAAGTATGATTGACAGTGGAAAAGGCTTTTTGCTTAGTCCCTCTCCTTCCTTTTTGCTAGACTATCTCAATGTGATATGATCAAATCTTCTCATTACGCTTGACAGTAGACATGAAATCTTGTTTACAAATGCTTTCCATCCCAACCTTCAAAGTCCAAATCAGAGAAGATATAAGGATAAACAATATCTTTAAGTATAATAATGGTCTTGACATTCTAAATGGCAAAAAGGTAAAATCTCTTGGAATATTAACTACTCTTCTCCAACTCTGCAGGATATTTTTTTTTTAAGAAGGTGCTAATAAAAAGCATAGCAAAACTACTTAGCTGTTTTAATTTTTAGTCTTTTTCTCCACAATTTTAACAACAGGGAACATCTTCTAAGATACCAAATTGACATTTAGGCACCAACTAATAGATTCTCCAACTCATAGATTCTGACAAAAGTCTTCTATTACTTTTCTACAAAAGAAGTATTCAAGAGACTTTGTTTACTGTATAGCATCTCTAGGCTATACAATAGACTAAAATCTGAAAAACTTTATTTTTATTTGAAAACATTGTCCATAAGTTTCTGGTAATCTAACCATCTATGTGAAACAAAGCAGTCAGAATTGCCAGTACTTGTAGCAGCTCCTCAGTTATTTCTCTAAAATAAAAATTTGAAAGTGATTTGAAAGGGAAGATCATAGTGAGAAGTGGGTCCACAACAACCAAAAAAGAACAACAACAACAAAAAAGTCATAGAATCATCAAATCATTAAGGTGGAGAGGGGCCTTTAAAGAAGCTGGCCCCATCCTCCTCACTGCCTCCCTTGAGGTACTGATAGACACTGATCAGGTCTCCTCTCAGCCTTCTCTTCTCCAGGATGAACAGGCCCAGCTCTCTCAGCCTTTCCTCATAGGGCAGATGTTCCAGGCCCCGGATCATCCTCGTAGCCCTGCGCTGGACTCTCTCCAGCAGCTCCACATCCCTCTTGTACTGGGGAGCCCAGAACTGCACACAGTACTCCAGATGTGGCCTCAGCAGGGCTGAGTAGAGGGGCAGGATCCCCTCCCTCGACCTGCTGCAGACGCTCTTCCTAATGCACCCCAGGATCCCATTGGCCTTCTTGACCATGAGGGCACTGCTGCCTCATGGTCAACTTGTCATCCCCCATGATGCCCAGGTCCCTCTCTGCAGTGCTGCTCTCCAGAAGGTCAGTCCCCAGCCTGTACTGGTGTCTAGAGTTGTTCCTCCTCAGGGGCAGGACCTTGCACTTGCCCCTGTTGAACGTCATGAGATTTCTCACTGCCCAGTTGTCTAGTCTGTCCAGGTCCCTCTGGATGGCAGCGCAGCCCTCTGGGGTATCAGCTGCTCCTCCCAGGTTCGTATCATCAGCAAACTTGCTGAGGAAGCACTCTGCCCCTTCATTCAGGTTGTTAATGAATAAATTGAACAGGACTGGACCGGGGACAGACGCTTGGGGGACACCGCTAGTTAGGCCTCAGCTAGGCTCAGCTAGACTCATCTAGCCCACACTTGCAAAGCTTGCCCAAGAGGATGCTGTGAGGGACTGTGCCAAAAGCCTTCCTGAAGTAAAGATAGATAACATCCGTGATATGAATGATATGAAATGATATGAAATGAAACAATTTCAAGACAAGTTGAGTCACAGTGATTCTTCCAATCCCAAGGTGAAAAATAAGTGTGTCATTGAAGTGGACATTTCATCTCTAAGCATGTGGAAGACAAGAAAGTGATCAAGAGTAGTCAGCAGGGATTCACATAATCATGCTTAACAATTTGATCACCTTCTGTGATGGGATGACTGGCTGGGTGGATGAAGGCAGACCAGGGGATGTTGTCTACCTTGACTTAAGCAAAGCTTCTGACACTGTCTCCCATAACATCCTCTTTGACAAGTTCAGGAAGTGTGGGTTAGATGAGTAGAAAGTGAGGTGAATTGAAAACTGGATGGATGTCAGAGGGTTGTCATCCATCAGTGGTGCTGTCTAGTTGGAGGCCTGTAGCTAGTGGTGTCTCCCAGAGGTCAGTACTGGGTCCAATCCTGTTCAATTTATTCGTCAGTGAGCTGAACGAAAGGACAGAGCACACCTTCAGCAAGTTTGCTGATGACAAAAAACTGTGAACAGGGGCTTACAGCAGGTAGACTGCTATACTAGACTCTGCATTCTGTGCAGAGTCCTAGACCACTGAAGAGATGGGCAGAGAGGAACCTTCTGAAGTTCAACAAAGGCAAGTGCAGGGTCCTGCACCTATGGAGGAATAATCCCATTCAGCAGTACAGGCTGGAGGGTTGACCTGTTGGAGAGTAGCTCTGCAGAGAAGGACCTGGTAGACTGGTAGACCAACCATGATCCAAGAAGGCCAATGGAATCCTGGGCAGCATTTGATGCCAGGGGGTGATCTTCCCTCCCGGCTCAGAGCTGGTTAGGCCGCATCTGCAGTACTCTATCCAGTTCTGGGCTTCCCAGTACAAGAGAGACATGGAAATATTCAGTAGAGTCCAGCATAGAGCTACAAAGATGATTAGGGAATGGAAGCATCTACCACATGAGGAGTGACTAAAAGAGCTTGGCCTGTTTAGTCTAAAGAAGGGAAGGCTGAGACAGGATCTTATCAGTCCATGCAAAGAGGGTGTCAAGAGGATGGGGCCATACTCTCCAGTAGAAGCCAGCAACAGGACAAAAGCCAATGGCCACAAACTGAAGCACAGAAAGTTTTACCTGAATTTGAAGAAAAAATTATTGACTGTGAGGGTCACAGAGCACTGGAACAGGTTGCCCAGAGAGGTAGTAGAGTCTGCTTCTGTGGAGATATTCAGAACCCACCTGGATGCAATCCTATGCAACATGCTTGTGCAAAGCAGTTGGACTAGACGATCTCCAGAGGTCCCTTCCGCCCTTAATCATTCTGTGAATATGTGATATGGATAGAGGCTTGCAAGTAATTTGATTCTTCACAACAAAGTGGAGATTGGAATGATCCAAAACAAGGAAAGAAGTTCACAGCATAGGCTTTACAGTTACTGCTCTATTCTCCCATAGGAGAAAGAAGTCATGTGAAACTCTTTAGTGAAAACGTGACAGAGGCTGCAAGTGCAAAGGAGGAGGAAATGTAATCTACAATGATGCTTTATGACAAGAGCTTTAAAACTTCTTGACCCAGTTTAAATTCTTTACTGCTATTTTTCATTCAATATTACAGATTCCCAACTTACTGATACAAAATTGTATCTGTAAGTGTCCTTGTTCATATCTTTAAGAAACTTAATGCCAATAAGAAGCACACTACTCTTTCCTTTAGATACTTAAATAGGTACAAAATAGAAATATGAAATACTTGATTAGTATAGAAAATAAGTTCAAGAATCTACCAAAAAGGAACTATATGTGTGGCAGTGAACTCCTGGATGGTTCATTAATACCATACATAGAGATTGTTAGAATGTAGTTAACATAGCAGCTTTTCTCAGCTTTCCAAAGGAGAAGGTGATAGTATGGAGAAATAAATTTCAAACAAGGCAAAGGAGCTTTGTTGAACACTCAAAAGATTAAAAAGTGCAAGTTAATAGCTCTTTGAAGCCAGTTACAATGAAATAGCATCAGTTTCAATCCAATATGTCATGAAGGCATGAAATCACAGGTGGAACATTTCACAGAGCAACTTATTAAAACAGATCAGTATGTGTGACTTTTAAAAAAAGTTACATGATTGTGAATCCAAATACAAAGTTCATGAACAAGCAAACAATTATGAACAGTATATTTTTAAGGACTTCTGTGGTGTATCTTTGAAGATTTTTTCCCTTCTGTCATCACTATTTATAAAGCCCTAGAGAGGTCTGGTGACCTAAAACAATCCAGAAAGACTGAGAAAAGTGGGAGGGAAAATAGAAAATATTTTAAATTCAGGACCCACAGATCAGATGAGGTAAGAGGTCATCATTCACATATGGATTAAGCATTTATTAGATTGCTACAGACTTTCAGTAATGACCTCAACCCAAAGCACATATACTGAAATTCCGTATGTGAGAAATCTCCTTGGACCAAGACACAGTCTACCTGATAAAACCTGTATTAGCAGACTTGAATGTGACTTTTTTCTATAGTCATCTCAGAATGAACAGATGCATGTTTGACAGTTTACAGACACAATAAGACAAAGAAAATGGAAGAACAGTTGGTCTAACCGTGTAGTCATTTATCCAATCCTATTTCCATTTAAATCAAAAAGCATTGCTTACCTGAGCAAGCATTTCCCATCTATGAAACAACTTGTAAAAATAGACTCCGTGTAATCCTAGCAAAGGATTACCCAAAAATAAATGGAAAAATGAGTAAAGAATTTTTCATCAGTGAGATGAGCAAAATTACAACAAGATTTCACATGTGATAGTGTATTAAAAGTACAACATAGAATTCCTCCTGAAGATCTAGCATTTAAAATATTCTCCAGGTGGCAGACTACTTATTCCCTGTTATATTTATTAAAGGCTCAGGTTTTTGAATTACAGTTTACTTATTTTACCAGTATCGTTGTAGAGCTGACTTAAAGATTTTTCCATTGTGTGCCTGGTAGTCTAAGATTTAAAGCAGTGTTTCTACTTTGAAAAATCTATTTAGATATATCTGGAACACTTGTATAAATTTAAATAAATATTTAGATGATGACCACTACAGAACCTATTATATATTACATGATATTACCTACTACATGAAAGCCACTTCTGCTCAAACAGTTCAATGCTTAGACTAGGAGGAAGGTAACTGTGGATTTCGGCAGCCACGGTGTTTCCCATTTAATAGACCTCCTACAATATTCACCCAGTTAACAGCTAGCTTTAAACAGAAGATGCTAACCTTGAAAATACAGAACTTTGGGACATTCATGTACTCGCATTATGATATGCTCAGAGGGGAAAAAAATACATTCTTATCCTCATCTTATTCTCACTCTGTTCATGAAACCTGAGGGCTGCTTCTGGCAATTCACCTAGCTGCCCTTTGCCTTTTATCAGTTCCACTATCTTTTACAAAATGTAAAGTGACTTGTGGTGGCAGGAGAGCATCCATAGCATCATAATCCATGTTCACCACAGCACTGAATAGACATATGCAAGACATAAATCTCAGAAGGGACAGAAAGTAACTGTATCAGAATTAAAAGTAGAAGGACCAGACTGTGACATTGGTCCACACTGGATGTGATATTGAATGGCATGTGCTTGTGGGAAAACACAGGGAGTCGTCCTGCTTTCTGCAGGAGTTCCCAGTACTCTTCAGATAGCGTGCTTATACTACCACTCTTGATATGTTAGCAAGCTCTTTCCTATATGTCAAAACAACTGTAACATCAAAGAGAAAAAGAATAAGAGACAGCCTGAAGTGGTGTCATGCACAGTCAGCAACAGATCCTTTTTGCTTTTTTCATTCCTCTGGGTATTTATCAGGAACAATCTGATATTATTTGGGCTCAGCTATGTATTTATAAAATAAAATAAAATAAAA
>VZSV01000027.1:2634164-2662658 GCA_013398735.1 Nothocercus julius | reverse complement strand
AAAAGCTAAACACATACAAAGCAAAGTGGAGAATCAGGAAGCTTGGCAGCCAGTTGTAGCTGCTATATCTTACTCAGGCAACTGGTAGGTGAGATCTTATGGAAGACAACTGTTAAGAGTAGAGGAGTTCAACAAACTAATAGGTCAGACAGCAGCCTTCAAGTGCAAGAACGGTCCATCCCAATAGCTCAGGACACAAGCAGGCTTATCAGGAAGCTGCTGGGCTAAGCAGGATGCTCAAGACTGAACTCCAGTGCAAAAACGAGCGTCCCCAATGTATAGAAGAGGTGAAAACAGGGGCAAGCTATAAAGAAGGAGTTTAGAAGCATTATTCAGGAATAAAGGGACAGCGTTAGGAAAGTCAAAGCTCACCTACAGTTGAGATTTACTAAGGAACACCAAGGGCAACAAGCACGTCTCGTGCTACATGAGAAATTAAAGGAGGATCAAGAAAAACACAGGACTAGTTGTCAGGCCTTGAGGGCACTAGTAGGCCTTACTAGTCCTGACCAGCCTTACCTGGGGCCTCCATCAACCCCACTCCCTCTGCCCATTGCTTCAGGAGCTGTCATCTCAGTCAGGTCTGGCCCTTTAGAGTCTCCCTGAGCTGCATCATATATGCGCTTCTCTCCAGATTTGTCCCTGCTCCTGTTTTCTGGCTGGATCTCACATCTATCCAGGAGATAGTTTTTCTGCTGGATACTCCTGTAAGACATTATCTTATGACCTGATACTTCCATCCAAAAGAAAATGAGGATATTCCCCCACAGGCAAACTTGCCTATTTGTTACAAGATTAAACTCACAGCTGAAGTTCATATCTTATATATTATGCTAGTCCTAGAAATTTTATTCAGTGTACCTAGATGCAGAAAAAGCTTATGCCCTATATTAAAAAAAAAATTAAGAATTGTGTGTAAAAGATGAAGGGAGTGCTAGAAGCTAATGAAGATTGAGCAACAGATTGCACAAACCATAGACAAAGAGGAAACCGAACATGGAAAATGGGGAAATGGACTCATTTAGAAATAACATTTTTAATGAAACAGTAGAAATTATGAATAATCCTTTAGGTTATTTATAAATCAGTGATATGATATTAATATGATATGATCAGAAATGAAACATCAGTAGATTTTATATTAAATAATCTAATCAAGAGTGTAACAGAAGGAATGGAAAAGGAAAGAAATAAAAATACTCCAAAGCCAGTGGAAGAATAGCTACTCTTGTTATTAAAACCAAAAAAAGAGTAGACTCTATAACACAGTAATTTTTGCACATGCCCCATAGATTCCAGGCCCCAAAGACACAGAACTATTCTCTTTCAACAATAATTCTCTGATTTTACATTTGCTCCCACTAATGCTCTGTTCATCACCCCTCACAGTTAAGATCTCCTGTACTTTCTAAGTTGCTGCTGTGACCAAGTATGTCCTCATAGCTGCTTGCCCTTTTCCAGTATTCCAGCGGAGCTTACTGGCTATCACCCCATACCTTAATGTTAGCATGCTTTATAAATAAGCTTTATTTCCTCAGCTGGGAACCAACAACACAGCCAAAAAAATCATCCAAAACCTTGCACCAAACAATTCATATCTCCAGCTAAAATGAATTGTATTCTTTTAAATATTATTTAAACAGTTTGGATCTTGGAAACACACCAAATCAAATTGCTGATTCTCTCTAGGATCAACTAAAATTGTTATCTTCTTTCAAACTCCTTCCATTCCTTTTTTTCTTCTTCTTCTTTTTTTTTTTTTTTTTTTCCTCCTTAAAGGAAACTGGCTTAACTTTGACAATTGGAACAGAAATATTAATTAGCACAGGATCTGCAAAAGCTTCAAAACCAGTAAAGAAATTCATGTTAATGTGTTCCTTAAAGGACATTGCATATTATTTTAATATGGGATCTTATTAACATAGAGTTATAGAATTACACTGATAGCAATAAAATGCTATATTCCTACTGTGGGAAAACACAGCAGGAGCAGGTCTGCTCCTAAAGGAGAGGCATGCTAAGATCCAGGCTGGCCAGTGGCTTCTACGTCAGGCATGATCCCACAGCTCCAGAGGCAGAGCAGGATGGCAAGAGCAGAGGCCTACAACAGCCCAATAATTATCAAGTGAGGTAAAGTGACAGGTAAGATTCAAGATCCGTCCAGGGAATTCAAACAGTGCTTCAGGAGCAGGACTAGGACAGGCACACCTACAAAATAGCTCAGGAAGGGAATAAATTTAAGCTTCTAGTTTGAGCTTAAATACTTAATGCCATGGTTTGGTCTCTGGTAACAGGATCTGTGGAAGGCTCAGATGCTGTTGCTCGGGGTAATGAGCGCCTGTTAGTGCACTCAGGATCTTGTTTTTTTCTTTTTTTTTTTTTTTGTCTGCTCTTTTCTCCCAGGAGGCACACTTTCTTTTTTAATTATTTTTTCTCTTTTTTTTTCATTTTTTTTTTGTTTTCTTCTTTCTTTCCTTTGCATAAAATATGTATTGTATCGATACAGTCACAGAATTAAAATATATCACTCATCTGAGGAAGTTAATTGTGAAGGAAGATAGCAGCCAAAATGAGAAGCTGCAGGAGAAGCAACTGCATGAGAAGTAATATGTTATCTAGGGCTATTGTCTTTACATAATGGCAACTAATATGGATTAAGATTTAGAGTTTGATTTTTAACCAAGGGGATCTTGGACAGAACTGCTTGAACTATTCAAGCAGTAGTTCAGTACCACCGACATCAATAGGAACAGCAACATAAAAATTTTGTAAGATCGTGTATGGGAGCTAAGAAGCTGGACAAGAATAAAGTACTGTGACTCATAGACCTCTTCTTCTCAAATCCATGTGCTTGACTCACTCAGGTCCCTTTCTTCCCTGGAGATTATAAGAGTCCATATCGTGCAAGCATATGAGACTAATAATAGCATCCATTGCCACAGCATACTATTAAGGCAAATGATGACAGCAGGAAGACAACAGTGTTGCACATATATCACACAAACCTAGCAGACAAAAAAAAAAAAAAAAAAAAGTTTAAAGTGCAAGTCCTGTGCCCTGACTTCTGCCGTCTCAGTAAGGAAAGCATGAAAGCTGTGATCTTGATCATAATACTGGTGGAAAGGGGAACATAAAGTTACAGGAAGAGATAAGGTGCTGCAGATGGTCCATCAACAGGGCAAAAGCTTCAAGTAGACAAAAAAGCCCAGGAAGTAATAGAATTGTTCTATCTGTAGCATGGATAGCTAGAGAATTTGACAAAGTGTTGGAAGAATGAATATTTTCCCTAAAGCAGAAATGTCACTTTATCCTCACTAGACCTAGTTTTATGTCAAGAGCCTAAGCAGTTCCTAGAGAGTGTACAACAGTATTTGGGCCATCTTTTTGAATATAAGGAGTAATTCTGAATTGTTGAAACCCCAGATTATAATATGAAGATTATAAGTTTCAAAAGAAAAGGTACAAGAAGTTCAATAGGTAAAAGAGGTGAGAAAAGAAAACAACAGGAGTGAAAAGAGAAATAAATAGCACTGTATTGACTCTGCTATTAACTATAAGTATGAATATGAGTCAGTATAAGAAATAGCAAGATAAAAATAGATAAATTCAATCTGGAAAAAGTAGTCTTTAAGGCAATAAATAAAAGCAAGGTGTATTAGTTTAAAAAAAAGTTCACAGTCCAGATATTAGTCTGTGTTCTGCTCTGTTTTGCGTCAAAAGTGAAACACCTGCAGTTTAGCATGCTTTCCCTAGATGTTGAAAAAATGAGTGACTCAGCGAAGAGGACAACTGGGGGAGCTGTGGTTAGCCAATCCAGACAATTTGTTAACGAGTGCAAGAAAAAAAAAAAAAAAGAAAGAAAAAAAAAAAGAAGGAAAACAGTTTCCCTCCAAATGCCCCAGTGCTGCTGTTCAAATAAATGAAAAAAAATATACAGGTTAGTGACTTAAACTGTGAAACATAGTCATGAATGTATTTTAGAGTAAAACAGTGTACAAGTTAAATGAGTAAGCAATAACAATCATAAGTAACACAGTTGTAGATATTAATAAAAGACCAAATATTCATAGATGTGAACAATTAATATTTAAAGGCATGATATGACCTGTTTAAAAAACAAATGACTAGTCCATGAATCTCTGTGGAATCAAAAAAAATTACTGCCCCCCAAAATAAGAAGGCACTGGTAAAGGAATAAAGATAAACAGACATTCCAGGAACAACTGACAATATGGAAACAACATTTGGCAAGAAGTATAATTCAGTCCCAATATGTGGCAATTATGAAGACTGCCATCCTTCCAGGAATCTGTAGAGGCAAAAGAGTATGCTAGAGGCATTGCCAGGAAGACAGGTAGTGCTAATACAGCGAAGTACATCAAACACTGAGTAAGAACATCAGAGGATTGAAGCTTACATCAACCAAAGCTTAGTACATGTAAAAATGACCACTCAGGTTACACTGCTCAAGTAGCTGTCAGGAGGATACTTCATGACATTGCAGTGTGAGAATGACCGGTTTCTATTGAGAGGCGCAGAGTTACCAGCTTTTTTTCTAAGATTATAGGAAAAAAAAAAAAAAAAAAAGAGTCAGTTTGAACAGGCAATGAATAGGCAATCCTATTCATTGAAGCAGCAAAACTGCTTCTGATATTCAAAACAGGCACAGGTGCACAATTCAACAGCTTTCCTTAGAGGGAATACAGATGAAGCTTGGCAAGAACTCTGACATATCAGTCCAAGGGTCAGAGAAGGCTGGCCATAAATACCAAGTGGCCACAGAATGTAGGAGAGAAATGCCTAACAGTGATGCCATCACTAAAGTGATAAAAAGCCTGGAATTCCATAAAACACTCACACCTGCAAAGCCCATTTTGGAGCTATGCATCAAAAAAGGTATGGAAGCTGGCTGAAAACATAGTTATCCTGGGAAAAACACACAACCATCAGGGTGCAATGCTCAAAGCATTTGTGATTGTGTTGGTGACCTGGAGCACTTTCCAGATCACTGCAGAACAAACAATACCCAGCTTGTATTGCACCGCCTCCTAACTAAAAAGACTCAGGAAGAAAGAGCTTTCCTGTGAAAACAAATCAGGAGAAGAGCAGTAACTTGAATGGATGCAAACTAATCATCTCAGCAATAGCTATAGTGAAGAAAAATACAGTAAAGAATCTGAATTTTCATATACACAAAAATCTTAATAAGCTAGTGTTGTAGAAATACTACAACTAGCAAATGCCGGATGATATGACATTCAAGTTTCTATATTCACTGTAAAGATGCCCAAGTGATGTACTGGCAAAAGAAGCTGGATTAAAGAGGAAACCTGCCAACCTGCAGCATGTCATTTGGCAGTTTCTGGTTTCTGTAAATGTCCTTTGCTTCTGTCCTTTGATTCCTGTAAATGTCCTTCTGCAGGAGAATGGGAAATTTTTGATTTTTCCAAAAGAAAGCATATGAAACCCTGTAAAGACTGAATAGAGTAGATATCATGGCTGATGAAATTCCAAAATGTAAACTCACAAGTGAGAAATGCAACAAAAATTTCACAGCACTGCCTGAGAAATGTTGTATTTGCAAAGTACATCTGAACCTGCATGCATGAAAATATCAGGTAGGAACAAAACATCTCACATTTCAAAAATATTTTAGGGAAGACATAACAGCTATGAAGCAAGATCAAAGAAGAAGGAATCAGTACATAATCCAGTATATTGCACAATTTGTCAGGCATTTGGAGGGCGAGTAAAAATGCCTCCTGCCATGAATTTGTTCCGGAGGGCTTGGCGCTTGCCACAGCATCACAGTCACAGAATCACGCCAAATCACAAAATCACAACATTCAATTAAAGGAAATGCCTAGAAGTTAAGCAGTTTATGTAGTCTATGGTTTAGTAAATCTCATTCTATCTCCATGCACATCTTTCCTGCTTTTTTAACTGTTGTCCTTTTACAATATCTTGTATAAAATACAAGCACTGTATGTAAACTTAATTTTAACAGTTTCACCAATGCTCATCTATACCATTGACTTCAAAATACCTAGTATACTTTGGGTAAATAAAGGAAATTCCAGAAAAAATACTTGAAGAGTTACGTTGGACAGTGTGTTTTGGTAGGATCCTCTCATATAAAAGCCTATTACAATCCTCTTCTCCAAATTTCCAGAAGCTTGGAATATTCTAAAAGAAAGGAAAGTACCAGAGTCTGGAATTCAGGTGTTATATAATTAGTTTACACAGTTTTCATTTCCAATACACTTTAAATTTAAGCCCCAGTCTTCCCAGATTTTAAATAGTAGATGGATATGTCAGTTTAATGAAATTTTTCTAGTTCTAAAAATCTCATTAATTAGCACTCATTTTGAGTCTATATCACAATATTAGTCGCTACAGAAAGAAACAAATATTAGTTGTTATGCATTAACAAATCGTTTCATACTATCATGACTTTTCATTAATGATTCTAGGTTTAAAAATATTTGCCTGTGAGGAGAGTCTGAAAAAACAGTAGTTGTTTAGCCCAAAAGTGAGAAGATTTAGAGAGGACTTGATTTCGAGTAATGGAAAAATACTACACATAGGACCATTATGAAACATTTTTCTTCACTGGGGAAGATCAAGAAGAATTCGTTTTAATTTGCAGCAGACATATGTTGGACATTGGGAGAAATACTTTCTAACTAGAAATGTTGAAACACTGGAACAAGCTCCTAATTTGGAAGTGACAGAGGGAAAGATTAGCTACACTTCATGTTTTTCTTTGAAATAGACTAAGATGATCTCTTGAAGTCCTTTTGAATTTATATTCCTATGATAACTCTTAGAAGCAATGCAGGATTTTTTATATTTTCTTTTCATTTAATAATTTTTTGTGATACATTTCTATTAAGGCATTTGCCTGTACTACTGTTGAATTTCTAGCTTTTTTAGACATATATGAAAGCAGAGATTATATTTGAATTAGAAATAAATGTTCTTGGTCTTTCCATTTTTAGTGATCAGTAAAGATCCCTTTAGTTTAGTGATATATCCTTCTGAACAGCCGGTTCCATTGATTTCTTACAATCTTTGCCTTCTACTTGTGACTTCTTAAATGTTTTTCATAAAACATTAACTCACACATCTCCAGTTTTTGTTCCAGTGTTTGACAGTCTCTCAGCCATTACCTGTCTCTGCTTGAACACACAGCAAAGTTGACTTCATCATCAGTGAAATCTTAACCTAGTGTCGCATCTTTGTTAAACTGAGTAATAGCTGGTGCACAGATAGAATGTATGCATTTTTGAATGCTTCTGTACTCACTCTATGCCAGTCGTTTGTTCAAGGTTTGAATTTATTTTAATGATACAAATCTATATCATGTCATAAAGCTGATCTTTGTTGTTGAATGCCATGGAACTTAACAGGAATTGTAATGGAAGAGAAACTTACCAAGGAAGCTTTTTTTTTTTTGGCCTTTATTTTCTCTTCATATGTAAAACTAGTAGAGACAGAACAATCTCACTTATATGAAAATTCTAGTTAGGAGAATGTATCCATAAAATGAAAATATCTTAGAGTGTCATGAGTAAAACTGTGCCTCCAGAGGAAATCAGAGAGCAAGCAAATCCTTGTGCAGAGAGGGATGACACTAAAACAACCCATTCAGCAAGAACAGCTCTTACGCAGAGTGAGCAGCAGAATTGAAACACTGCCTGAATCTAAAAGAAACAAAATTTTAAAAGAAACAAAGGTGTGGTTATTCTTCAAGATTGTGAAAGAAGAGAAATTAATAGTAGGACTACTACAAAGTATTTTTAATGTTCTATTCTTGACTATATATACTCTGGAATGTGATGATCATGCAGCTGAGTAAAGTGAATATTTTTTGTATATTAAGGTGAAAGTCAAAGTTAGTTTGCTATAAGTACATATGATCCTTACCAGTGGACTGTATAGCATGCCTAAACCAAGTACAACTGGTATGTATGCTACATAAAAAGAAGTATTTCATGTAAGACCTAAGATTACAATAACACCAACAGTATATTACCGAATGGCAAATCCTTTAAGATTTAATCCTAATGAAATTAAGAATGTATATGCTTAAAACTACTATTCAAGTTTTGTCAGCCATACTATTAACTTAGTTGGATATTTTTCACACTGAATATATTCTGCTCATAAATGTCACCACAGGTATATTTGTTCGCCAGAACGTGGGTTAGTAATTTAGAATCTTTGAGCAAAAGCTCCTGTTGTGACACTTCTGCTGGGATCAGGTTGTGAGTGTATTTGCGGATTTCAGCTACCATGGCAGCTAAAATCACAGGTGCAAGTTAAGATCAATTTACTAATTTTAATAACACTAAACCAAAAGGAAAAAAAAAATCTGCTAAAAAAAGCAAAAGCAAAAACAAAAACTCAATTTCCCCCCTCCAAAAAAAAACTAGCTTTTTGAGTTCAGTAATAAGTTATTCCCAAACTCATCTTTACAGCAAGCATCTTTCATTTTAAATCCAAATTACCTGGATATCCCACTATAAATAGGAATTGTCATTCAATTAATAACAGATGTAAAGAAGCATAACAGTGTAAAACAGTTACCACAATGCCTGATTTCTCTGATTTATTCTTGCTGTTTTCTAGTCAGTTTGAAATGATGAATCTTTTCATTATTCTCTATTTGGAGCTTTGCTTCTCATTTTCTCTCTCAAGAATATTGAGTTGGCAAAAGGTGAGATTCACATTTGGGGCAATTGAATTATCAAAAAATCAAACATGATTTTCTGTTATAGATGAATATATTATTTCTTGTTATTTCTACCTTTCTTCCTCCTACATATCCTTGCCAGCCCTTCTCACATAGTGCTGGCATTTCCTTTGCATAATCAAAGTACAATATAATGTGTTGTGTTCTTTTTGAGTTAGTGTCATTTCAAGTTAAGGAAGCGTTTTGATTAAAAAAAAAGTCCTAACTATTCTAGACTATGTTTTTTACAAATTGTGAGTTTAAAGTTCTAGTCAAAGATAACCCAAAGATTTTAAGATAAAAGAAGATGTGCGAGGTTGGGTCTTCTGGTCTTTCTTTCACTGGACATTTAACTGGGCTTTCAAATACTCTCCTGAAGATTATATTTTTTGATTAAGTACCCACCAATATGAAAACTGTCCCATCCTACAAATAGCATAAGTTCCCTGAACGTGTGTAGCTTTACAGGGCAGGGCAGGCTTCATACAAATTGTATCGTTGTAGAATGATTTACTAAACTCTTTGAGTCAGTCTAAGCAACAAGTTTAGCCTCGATTCTTTGTGAAGCTTAATGCAATGCATTCTGTGCATATACAAAGTCCCAGGGATATCATTCCTGGGTTTAGTGCTGTACTTCTTTTGCAATTCAGTATATTCTTCCCTGTGGAAAAGCAGGTATACTAACACACTGCTAATAATAATTTCATATGAGCACCCCTTAGTTTCATTTTGGATTTATTTCTGATTCATTTTGGAATTTGCCAAGCCATCAATACCACTTATGAACATTCTAGCCATTTCATTTCATCTAGCCATCTATTAGTTTTTCCAATGCCATATTCAAAATTTAATGAGCTCAGCAATATTCTGAACACTTGTTGTTATCTGAAGGGGATGCTACTTCCAATTAAATTCAGTGGATTGAAATTAAGATGATATTTAAGGAGATGTCCACGCTTTACTGCACTTTAGAAAATAAACAGGGAATTCTCCAAAGAAAATATAAAAGGAAAACATAGATGAAGAGGAGGTAGTACAAGCAACAAGAACAGCACACATGTTCTCTGTCTTCAGCTTTTCTCTTTGTCTTGCTACAACGTGTTTGAACTCTCACATAATCCCTCTTTGACTACTTTTTTTCTGCTAGCTCTCCCTGACCATGACATTTTTTATCTATCTCTGGAGTTCACTATCCAATTCTCAAAACAGAAAATAAGTCTCTAATACTGGAAATCTAGTTTCAATTTTAAGAAAACAATGGAAAAGTATTACTGTCTTCCCAAGACATAACCTCAGTTATATCTTTAAAAAAGCAGAGTTGTGATTTCCCTGCATAATAACAATGTGGTTTTGCTTCCACTGAAAACTGTGCATAGCTATTTAAAGAAAAGATAGCATTCTGTGACATTGGATCTCAATGGAGAAGCCAGTTTTGTAGAACTAGTTTGGATCTGAAGGAAAGAAGCAACTAGCTGTCAAAAGTTTGCACTTCTAGTAAATTTTAGTCTATTAACTTTGTAATAAACAGTGAAAGAAAGTAATTTTCAACCAGGATTAATATAAAATCCTTCACTTTATTTGAAAGACTATTCCAAGAACAGTTTTCTTTCTTTTATCTACAGTCACATTTCTGAGGAAAATGGATTACTATCCCCTCTCTATTATCTTCAGGGCTAGGCAGCAAAGAATAAAGGAGGCCGAAGTTGCATTCTCAGAAAACATCAAACCCACTCCTCCACCTTTTTTTGTGGGGAATGGAGAGGGTCATTTCCCCTACAGCTTCTTGAAGATAGTCCTTCAGACTTTTTCCTTTGGTTGTTTTGCTGTGGTTTTAGAAGTTTGAGTCCTCTTCTTGTACCGTAAAGCACCAGAAAAGTGCTGGAGACATTCTGTGCCTTTTCTAAAGTTCCTGTACGCAAATATGCAGATAACTGTGTAGCAAATTACGTTGCCTGAGCCAAACACATATACATATAAATATGTATTTTTGTACCCATCACTTATTTCCAACTAAAAAATCTGTGAAGTGAGATGAGGCATGTGTGTAAACTTGATGTCCCTCATATATATTTTTTTTCTACAGATTTCACGTCTCCCAGAATGTTTCTTAGTCTTGTTTTCTCTGTGCTAGGTATAGAACAAAATACTCCCTACCTTCTGACAGGTAGATATCTACTGCCTTTTCGTCTACTTTTACTGCCTCTATTTTGTTTCCTGAAACTATAATAAGATAGAAGTTAAAGTTTCTTACTATGGGAAAGTTAAAACAGTTGAAACTACTGAGATTGCACTAGCACAAACACAAATGCCCCTGCTATTCTCTACACATTGTACAAGACTATCCCCTTTCCTCCACTGAGTGGCCACAAAACACATCCTGCTGCTTATTGGCCTCTATTTCAGTGCTTCTGTCTTAGCTTCTGCATGTGTCATAGAAGGCACAGAAATATATACAGCATTATGGCCAGCAGGAACTCATTTTTCTATCTAGTATGTACAAGAAGATTTTTCCTATTAATGTTACTCCTATTTTCTCCGTAGCAGGTTTCTTTGCATGCAATAGCCAAGACCGCAGTGGGCAGAATCTGTTTGAGAACCCAAAAGTGGTTCTATGAATGGATGCTGAGAATCTCTATAACATCTAAATAGGAGCCCAAAGTATTAAATACTAAGAGAGTTATGATGATGTCATCACAAGGCCTGTCAGTACAGACTTTTCATAGGATGTATCTTCCACACAGGTGATGTGTTTATATACACACTCCCACATAGTGAATACACCAAGTATTTCATGCAATACAGAGATTAACTGTATTGAGGCTATATGCCAGCTCTTTAGTAATGCACACTAACACTATGAGAGCCATCTGTTAAAACTGTGGTAAGATTTTAGGCAGTTAAACTGCTAAATGTTATTTGCCTGTCTTTTTTAGTTCTCCCTTCTGTTCACTGAGACTCACTGGAGCATGTGCAGTTTTCTGTAACTCCTTGAAATAAGATGTGCAGTACTCAGGCTAGTCTGCTATCACAGAGATGGTATTATTGTGCTATTTTTCTCCTAAATATGTTTTGGAACAATTGCAAATGACAAGTTGCCTGGAGATTGTTTTTATTGCTTGACTCTCCTGAGGTAGCCAGCACAGAGTTTAGGGAGCCTTGTGTAGCATTACTAATTCCAGACATATGCTTGCTCTTGTACTCTGAAGAAGATTAGTCAAAAAATGTTAGTCAAAAAATAATAATTTATAAGGTAAAGTATGAGTTTGATATCAATTTCACTCATCAAGAATATATTCTCAACGTGGTTCTTCTCCAGAAGTCTTCTTCAAGCTGTGTATACTTAGATTAGTTCATTCAAAATAGCTCGACAAAACCAACCTAAGTTGGAGCGTAAGTAGTAACATTGTCACTCAGATGCACTTAAAAGGTGATGCACTCAGAAACACCATGAGTACATTTTCTAACTTTGTCTTATTTTGTTCTGATGTCTAAATTTAAAAGCAATAGAATAAAAGATGTGTGAGATGTTGGCAGCTTTAAGATTAAACTGAGTGATGTCCCCACAAAAATCAAGGATGTTTGCAGAAATTGTTGGCCCATTCCTGCCTAGGAAAGTTTAAAGCCTCTTTTTCATCAGATATATTCACAAAAGCCAACCACTTTTAAATATCTGTGTTCCTGCTTGAATTTTTCTGCCAGTTGTGTCAAGCATTCCAGAAAAAAATGAATCCCTGTTCTTTCCAAGGTATCAATCAAGCTATCAGGTATAACATAAAATCCAAAGAGTTTTGCTTCTGAGATCTCAAACACCATGCTATCAGAAAAAAAAAAAAAAAAAAAAAANTATAAAGCTCCATTCTTTTCCGTACAATTATACTTAGAGCAAGCTATATTAGTAGCTTCCTATTAACATGTAAACATGTTCAAAATCCCCAGTTTCCATGACTCTGTCCCAGAGCTAGAGATTAATGCAAACCCACTCAAAATGCAATGAAAGTTAGCCCACCTTCAGCTGAGAGAAAAGGTTATTCTTACTTATCTTCCTCTTACCTATGAAGAGAAAACAAGCCTAATAGGGGAATAAGAGCACAGCATCATAAGCTAATTTCAAACTGCTGTAACTGCTTCTTCTCCAGGCACTGTGTATACTAACCTTGCTTCAAACATAGGCTTGACACATTTTAAATAATAAAGCAATAAATAATTTACTGCTAATAAACTGCTTTGAGACCCTTTAAATTAAAGGAGCTGCTTAGGTTTTCTTTCTATCTGAGCTCTGTAATGGGACCCATACTGCTGTGAGTCAGCAAAAGAAAGCAGCAAAGCAGCAAGTGCATGCAAAGGTCACCGGATTTTCACACAAACTTTGCCAGTCTTCTAGGAACCAAAGGCCCTAAGCCTTCAAATTTTAACACATGGCTTTAACATTACTGCAGTGAGTCCTGCTGAAAACTTAATGGTTGCTCCTACAGTACAAAGGTGTATTCCTGACTATTCACAGGATTGTTGGCTAACTGCATAGATGGATAGATTAAAGTGCTCAAGGAGGAGGGAAGGAAACCAGTGCCCTTGTATGTATGCCCCGATATACAAAGCGGTGACACATTCTAGCAAATTTGTGACAGAAGAGAGAGGTCGTTCCTCTATGAAGCATCAGACACAGGCTTGTGTCTTGCAGGCTTCCTGATAAACCACCAGACCTGTATTCTGTCAGCAGAAATAATAGGCTTAATATTTGCTTGAAAAGCACAGATATGACAGCTTAAAGTAAGTACTAGTATTGAACAATTTGAATATGTAAGGGTAGTGGCAGGATCTGTTTGTCCACTAACCTCTGAAAAATACTATTATATGGAAAACATGATGTTGGAGACAACCTTTCTTATTTTGAACAATGACAATTTCTTTATGTAAGATGAATCAGATAAATTTTAAGCATTTCAATGTGTAATGAAATGCTTATATATCTTATAATTTTGGGATAAGAAAGTAGTTCAGGAATGGATGACTTTAATGATTAATGTTTGTGATGCCTATACATGCACCTCTCAAGAGTAAATTTTCTTCATGGTTGATTATTAATGGAAATTGCATGCTTAACTCCCTGTACACCATGCAGAAAATGTGCTTCTTTATGTCTATCATGATAGAAAAAAGTAGGAAAATATTTATTTTCTTACTTTAAAATTATATTCCAAGTATCTCTGATAAGAAGCTAATAAATATGCAAAAGAGTTGAAGAGAAAAATAAGTAAAAGTAGGAAGAGGTTGTAGCAATAAATTTCTTCCTACATAATAAGGTGATTTGCAATATCTTAATGTAAATGAAAATATAAAAAGATATAACCAAAAAGAATGTTTTTCAAATATACACACAGTGTTTTCTCTGTTTTCCAGGAGTAATTACAGGCAACCTTATGTAATATATGCCATTTACTTAGAACCACTGCTAGAGAAGAAAAGAAAAATCACAGATAATCTCCTTTTCCTTACATTGTTGAAATGTTTTGAGAAAGCATTTTTTGAGAAAGCAAGGTATAGAAACACAGTAGTTTATTAAAATTAGTTATGAAGGAGCTCCTTTTTAAAAAATGTTGAAAAATGCTTTTAACGTAAAATGTAAAAAAAATGTACAAATGTACAAAATGTACAAAATGTTTTTAAAATTGTTATCATATAGGTTAAATTACAAATTACTGGTAATTAATTTAAAGGTTTAGTTTTTCAATAATGCTGCTGAAAGTGCAAGCCAAACTTCTAGCTGTCTCACATATGAGACCTCAGTTAAATCCATGTGAGTTAAATGTCATGACATAAAAGATTATGTCATTTAACTGATATAAGCTGCAATAGCAGCTCAGGTAGCTCAGAAAACCTATCACAATACCAAGAATAATAGCAAAGATATGGCCCAGAAAAATATATTTTTAAAAGAATGAAATAATGTTTATGATACCAAATACACACAAATATATAATGAAAACTCAGATAGGCAACAATGAAAGACAAAGCAACTTCCCAGGAAAAATAGCATGAACTAGAAATAAAGCAGCCGTGGAAAGTGGCATATTCCAGAATCAGCTAGAAACAAACCAAGTTTATGATATGCTTACAGAGGAAGGGTGAATAATGATGTGACAAAGCCACTGATGATGCAAAATTAAACAGAATAGTCAAAGCTAAAACTGACTCCAAAGGCAGAAGAACCTTATATCAAGTACCTAATAATAAAATGGCAAATAGAATTCAGCACCAGTAAATGCAAAGAAAAGCATAAGCAAAAGCAAAATGACTGCCATGTCCTTTGCCCCTCCCAACATTTATAGACAAATACACCCTGATATTGAATTTCTATTCAGTGATGTTTTAATCTATCATTGCCTGATAATTCTAATGAAACACTGATGATGAGGGTTAGATTTGAAAATTGCTAATTCCTCGTAACTTGGGGAGTACACTTCAAGAAAGGTCATCACACCATGAGCCTTACAGTTTCTCACTGGGCATTCACTGCTGCCCATTTTTGAAACCTGGAGGCTGAATGGATGGATATTAGAAAGACCTGTTCGGGTAGCATTTCTAAGTTTTTCACAAGAATATTGGACTGCTTTTTCTCCCATGACCCATTTTATTCAAGCCTGGATTCTGAAATTATTTGTTTTTTTATTTATTAATAGCATATATAATGTCTTTCACCACTATACAGCTAGGCAGTTGCCGAAACCAAAAGATGCGATCTAAAACTAGTCGTAAGTTAAGTGTATGCACTATTGTGCATTTGTATACTATACAAGTAAATGAGACATCTGACAAATTCCTACACAAAATCCCTTTGACAGTATTTATCTGTAAATATCTTAAGTATTTCTGGAGGAATTTCACCATTATTTGCAAAATAAGAATAGCATATTATGCTGTAACTAATACTATATCTCCATATTAGTGCTTATCAAAATCTACTACGCCTTGCACCGACTTCCAAACTATTTCAGGACTATTTTAGCATTATTTACCAAGGAGATGACTCTTGTAGCTAGAAGTCTCAAACAAGTATATGCACTTACATCACAGTTTTTCTTTTCAATGTACAGATTCTGTGACAGATGCTACTAAGGAAACTCAGGGCCATCTTATAATTCTCCTATGCAGTTTTCAGCTCTCTTGTAATAGGGGTAATACTGGATGTGTTAGCACAAAAACGGAAAGGCAAAGCAAACAAAATGAAAAGTTACTCCAACATCTGTCTTAAGGGCTTCATGTAATAAACTGAAGTAGGAAGTAGTTAATGAGTAGAGGACACGTAATGTTCTGTTCACATATTGATACGAATTTATTAGCTATATTTTGTAACAATAAGAGTTTCTGAATGGTTTTAAGATCTAATCTAGTACAGATTATGTAGTGCTAAACAAGAGAAGCAGAAAAGAAGAAAAAAAAACAAAAATAATTCTAGACTGGTTTTGGTTTGTTACTCTTGGGCATCTAGAGACTAGATTTTCTTTTTGCTTGCCCACTCTAAGTCATCTTCTGTCATGTAACTCAGCACTACAGATCATCTTTTCTTCTGTGGAAAACAAAATAAACTCGAATTACTCATATTGGATAATCCTACGTTCCCAGTTTTCATGAGCTTTTTCAGCTTTTTTTTCCATAGAATGATAATTATTGTTTGAGAGTAACGTATGTGAAATTCCTAAATAGTATGAATTTAAACAGCAGCTGTAGCACTTGTGTAAAATTTAATCTGAAAAAAGTTAAGTATCTAATCTTCCCATTTCAATTTATTTAAGAAAAAAAAATCCAGGCTAGGTAATTGAATGAGGATAGCTTATTTTTCTGATTTGAAATTTTTTTATATTTAAACTACTTTTTCACATTGTTCCTGACTGTTTCATGACATCACTTGAGTAAGCAGAAAAAGAATTAATTAAATTAAAATTTATTATTTTATTTTTCTACTTTTTCTGTCTACTACCACTTGACAGAACTTTGACTCTTTGGTCTGACCATTAGGGTAATTTATTCTGTAAATGAGTGTCAGCTGACTGAGAAACAGTGTAAACATTTATGTAATATTCTGTATACAACCATTTCAAACAGTGATGGCATATAGAGGTTAGCCAGAGGCTGCAAAATGTAGCAACCTACACTGCCAATAATATTAGGTTGCTTGTTGTAAGGAGCGTAAATAGTCTGCAGCCAGCACACACCTGTAGCATCTTTTTTTTTTTTTTTTTTTTTTTTTTTGAAGAGAGAGCAAGATTCAATACAAATAGATGAAAAATAAAAATATAAGCCTATTTTCTTCTTTACACTGAACACCAAATATTATTCTCCACTATTCTGTTTTCTGTTATTCAAAGACGAAATAAAAACAAAACAAAAACAAAACAATGATAACAAAAGCTGTAATTTTAGCGAAATCCAGCTAAAGAATAAACTTGCATAGTTCTTAATCCATCATATTATCCCAAGTGGATGAGGCAGTTCTACTCACATGGAACAACAAAGGGACATAATGGCACTTCGGTGGAATAACTCACATGAAAGGGCCAAAGGAGCTGATGGGATTATTAACACATTTACATCTGAGCATATGTTGAATCTTTTGCTCATTTAGCACCTTTGAGAGCTACACAGACAGTTCTTCTGTCATGCTGAGGAGATGTGAAGAGGAAAACAGGACAATAGACTTGAGAGAGACTTCAGTAAAGCATCTTTAGGATTGCCCTAATACTTCAAATCATTAGGAAGAAAACAATTGTAATGCTATTTTTATTGTTATCATAATAAAATTAATGGTAAGATTACTACAAAAAGTAGATAAAGAAAAAAAAAGGAAGTAAAACATTTCAGCAGAGTTTAGGCTTGAGGATATTTTTCCACAATAAAAACATGCTTTTGATTTTTTTTTTGGCTTCAAGACATCGTACGGTTAATGCTATATAGCAGCTAAATTAATACATATTGGGGAAACAGTTTGACTTGGAAAGAGGTGACTAGAGGTACGCCACAAGAACATTACAGTCTATCTTGTTCAGTTGATATAAGAATGAAAGTCAAGTTGCTAAAATGTGCTGAAAACAAAACACGGAATGATGAAAAAGAATGGTCAATCAACAGGAAAAAAAAAAAGGACAGTATAATTCAGTAAGTGCTGGAAAACCTATCAGCAATGGCTTATGCAATTCATTGCGGAGAAATGTGAAACAACGAGCCCAGGGTCAAAAAGGAAAGGGAAAAAAAAAAAAGAAAATGTTGTACACTCTATAATAATACGTTCCAAAACACTGATCAAGCAAAAGTTCTCAGGAAGCAGTGTATAAAATTTTAAACCTTTCAGAATTCTATGCAGTGTGAGTGAACAAGCATACTGAGTTACAGAGTGCACAAATGGATGTATCAGCTATAAGGCAGAAGAAATTCCTCAGCAGTATTATTGAACTGGAATACAGAAAATGTTCTGGGGGTATTTTACATAGCCCTTGTCACTTTTATTAAAATTGAAAACTAGATACAGAGAATTAAGTGTATTCTCCATTCAAAGAGACGAGAGAATTCAAGTAATCCTTAGGAAAAAAACAAACAAACAAACAAAACAAAACAAAACAAAAACAAACAAAAAAGCAAACAAAAATCCTAAGAATAATAAAAGCAAGAATTATGTGAACTAGTTATTCTGAGGGACTTACATGGCATGGGGTTATTGGATTCTCATGAATTTTCTCATCATCCATAAGATTTTGTACATGTATCAAAGCCATTCACGCAGATGCAGAACAATATTCTTGACCACAAAACATTCAAACAAGAAGCTTGGTGCTTTAATGGAAATTTTGAAGTACCATTCTATCTTCTCTCTTTTATTTATTTATTTGCCTGAACACATCTCCTATAGGGATAAATCTAAGCATTATACCTTATGTTTTGTGAGTCATTCCTGATATTGTTTAGTTTCGTGAATGCCAATGACTGTTCTTCCTCCTGTGTCAATTACTAACGGTAGATAAGAATTACCCCTGTAACTTCAGATTAGTAAAATCTTTTTTCAAAAACAAACAAACAAACAAACCAAAAACCAACATCTAGACCAGAATTTCATGTCCTACATTTTATCCAGGGTCTAAATTATCAGGAAATTCTTGCTTCTTTTCTGCCTTTTTACATATTAAGTTGCTTAGGGGAATTCCTGAAAACTTTCTAGAACTTTTCATCCTACCCCTTCATAGTCCTGTATCAGTATTTTTATGTCACCATTCATACCTTTGAAAGTTTCATCACTGTAAAGATACAGAGATAACTATATGTAAATATAAAGCTATTATTCATTATTCAAACATAAACTTAAAAAAAAGAGGAAATGACTTATTTAAACTGGTCAGTGCCACCTACCACATCCTTCAATCAGAGTCACCAAGTTGCTGTAGAAAAACATATCATCAAAGAATATGTATTTTCTTATAAAAACTATGTTAGACTTAAATTCTTCCCCATTAAACTATTGCTACTACTGACAGTATTACTGGTTCACTATAATTTTTATTTATTGTAGTTGTTTTATGTTGTTCCTATATGCTAGTCTTAATATTCCTTGCCCGTTTGCAGAATTTTAACTTTTTGAAATGCTCAAGTGGTAGCTTTCAGTGGTCAACATCACAAGTACAACTGAGGCACAACTCATTCATGGCAAGAGGAGGTCTTTCTTGTTAATGATAAACCCATAGAGCAGAGTGAGAAAAGGTGAAAAGCTTAGGCTATCTCTACTGGGAGAGATCCCAAAATGCCTACTTTGCTACTAAGATTGAAATGAGTTTGAGCTATGTTAGCTCTCTCTCCACTCCTCCCCAAAAGGTAATTAAAGATAAAGGCTTTAGTCACTGACCTCTTGCTGGGCACAAAGGAAAGACCTATTGTTCAAACTGGTAAACACTATAAAATAGCTATCATATATTGAAAAAAAACTGAAATGCTCAGCAATAGACAATGGCATGATTCCCTCGGCTTCCTAAACAGATAGACAAGAATTCTCAGCAATGAAAACCCCCCAAATTATGTGCTTATACCAAAATACTTTTACTAGTAATGCCCTATCCACTATGTTATGCAAATGTATGCATACAAATGTTAGTACAGTTACAGATTGAGCTCATATCTAAGGCAAGATCACTCTTGAATTTGATTCCATGATATCAGAAACCCACTTCAAGGCACGGGGACTGAAACCGAGAAGAACTGCAGTAGAGTAAGAACTGCAGTACTTGAACAATCAAGAAGCTGTAAAATTTCTCAGAATGAATTCATCTTACTTCAGCTTTACTAGAGAATACTTGACTACACCTGAACAAGATATAGAAAAATACATAATCTTCTAAATAAATGAAGCCACAATAACTCTACATGCTGCGACCGCAGCAAACTTCAAATCATTACATATAGGCATACTGTTAACAACTTTGGAGTATGTTCATATATAAGAGCCACAAAAGGAATTAATTATGTCTTCCCAAATTCTACTGAATAGTTTAGTAACTTTGGTGCTCCTTTAAAATTCACCATTGCTTTTGGAAAGGCCATACATAAAAGAACTATGAAGAATTTTAAAAAGAAAGTCCTTCCTCAATAAATTAGGTATTATTCATATATCTAAAAAAAAAACAGAGGTTTTTTTTTTTTTTTTTTAGAAAGTAGGCAGAATGCTATAATGATAATTGGTTGTGATATACTGAAAAATTAGCATATATCAAGGCGTACCTTGGAGTATGGATATTGGAAAAGTATCCGTTCTTACCTTTCATCTTTCGCAGGTAGCAGACACGTGAACAGATTGCATGAAATGAACACAACTAAGGTTTCTGTTATATTTGTTCTCTTCAATATGCTTTTTTCACAATAAATAACTATTGTATACTGTTAAAATGAAATATTATAATTATTTAATTAGCCTATTTTGCCCTCTATAAAATGTGAAAACTATAAATACAGAAGCAAACCAAATTGGGTTCTACTGTAGGCAAGAAACTAGCCTCCAGCTGATGTCCTGCTGCTCCAAAGAATTTTGTTAATTTCTGTATGATACATTAACAGGAAAAAAATGAGGGAATACTTATGGTCTAGTTATATTTAGCAATTTTTCATAGTGTGATAGTATGAAAATCATTCTGATCCCAAAAACTGAGATAGAAGAGAATCCAATTAATTCAGGAAGAGAAGAAGAATCAACAGGAAAAAAAAAAAAAAAAAAGAATAACTGTTAGGTGTGAAACACTTTGGACAATGAAAACCTAGAAAAATAAATCTAAAATTATGTTTTGCATGTGTTTTTACTTAACACTGTATTTGCACATAAACTAGTCTCTAGCGAGGCCTGAATTTAAGTCTAACTCATTTTACTCTTATCCGCTATCATTTAAAAATTTCTGACAATAGATTGAAACTCTGTTCTGATATTAATAGAAAATTCAAGAAAATAAATATTAACCCATAAAAAGCAAACATCTTACTTTTTATATCATTATTTTAAACTTGTTAGCATATTAATGACAAGCAAATGTATGTACAACTAACCATTTATGTGACTAAGAACTTAGATTTGCTTTGACAATTGCAAGAACCTTGAAAACTTTTTTGTAGTTTCTTGTACTCCTCTGTCATAAACATTTTCATTCACAAATTTTGTATCTCACTGCACTAGACATTTGAATCAAGATGCTAGCCTGTGTCATGTGCTACAAAATCTTTTTTTCTATGGGAAAATCTGAAACCAGATTTTCACCTCTCTGGTAAATTAGAGCAAATCTTTGAAACTTTATAGATTTATGTGATTCACATACAACTTAATGTGATGACAAATTGCAATGTTCCACTCAAAAACAATTAGAGGTTATACCTACAGAATAAGGTAACAATTATAATATCAAACCTCTTCTGAAACAAAAAGTAGAGTTCCTGTGACAAAGGCAATAAATTTGCTATGTTTTGGGTGATATTTCCTTCAGTTTTCTGTCTTTCCATACATGCTTCCATTGTTTCTCTTCTAGCAGTAGATGAGGTTAGCTAAATATTTTGGTTTGGTAATGGTGTAGCATTTCAAGGACCAATTTTTCTTAGGAACCTGCGTGTGTCCGTGATTTGTTGGTTTAGCACAAGGGGTTCATACTCTTCAGGAAAAACCCACTCACTAAACTTTCCCTGACTTTGTTCATTTGTGATGGTTTTGCTTCTAAGATACAATAGATTTAAAAACATAATGGAAATGTTTCAAGAGATTATAACTAAATCAAAGCTGGTAAGCTAATCTAAAAAGAAAGAAAAGTAAATAACTGATTTCTACTAAATGATCACATGCATATAGTAAAGTATGTTTAGATAACATCATTAACATCGGAACATCAAAGACTTCAGAGTTAAAAAACGCCAGAATTCAGAATTAGTCATGCAACCTTAATTTGTCCTCATTCTGCAGATCCATTATGATGAAGTATTTAATTAAGATTAATGTCAAAGGTAACCACTAATTCCAAGTGACCAATTGTCATTAGACAGCATCCTGTGTTCATAGTCCTGCTCACAGTGGCTTAGGATGTCTGCAGTACTGTTACATTTCTGCAGATATGACTCCTTGGTACAAAGTTTGAAACTGAGAAAATGAACACTAATATCAATTTATTACCACTGTGAAAACGTTTGGTTTAAATGACTTACCTAACATCACAGAGGAACTCTGTGGCATACAGAAATACAATCCAATTCTCAAAGGCATCATTCAATTACTTTAAGATTGTCTTTTCTCTACTTTCGGTTCTATGGCATATTGATTACATATTTTTTCCCAATTTTTTTCAACTAATGAGTTAGAGGTTCTATCTATCAATGTCTTCCTGCTCCCCACAACCATGAATCATCCCCAGAGTAGCACCTTCCTATGGGCTAAACAGTGGGAGAGAGGTGTAAGGGGAGGAGGGTAATCATGTAGCTATGATGTACTATCATGTAAGCTATGTGTAGTGTAATACATGGAAACACAAAAAATATCTAAAGTTTGAATAAACAACAAATTCTTTTCACTGTGAAAGTCTTATGACTGTAAGATTTTTTTATACAGTGTGTGTATTTGTGTGAGTGTATATGCAAGCGGTTTCCAAAAATGTGTGAGCGGTTTCCAAAAATGTGTGAAAGTGAAGTAGAGAAAAGTATGTTGTTACATTGATACCCATTTAGGTCACTAGAAGGCTTAGAGTCTTCAAATTTCTTGTCATCTGAGCTCATAAAGTAGCAGGTAGTATAGAAAATTATTATTCCCTAGAAGAAAGAGTAACATTACAAAGACTTTATGCACACTTTAATTCAATATCATAGATCTTGCATAGTATTTATACTTTATCATGCATGTCAGGTATTTACTAAAAGCAGATGCATTGTGTGAGATGACTTTCACCCTTGCTAGACACAAGCTGTAAAACAACATGGGTACAGATATTTGCTCTTACTGGCTTAAAGTCTGGAGGTTATGTTACTTTTCCAGTTCTGTGTTTCATCCACCAGCAGCTATTTGTGTCATCCCTGTTTCTATCCCTCTAGCTTCTCAGCTCATGCTCAGTTTACTACTAAAACAGTCTTGATTTGTTGTTGTTGTTGTGTTTATTGTGCTTTATGCCTTTCCTCTGCCCTCAAATATTTTTTAGTGGTAGCCCTTCTTTTCTGTTTCTTCATCACTCACTACTCAGTTCCCCATTATTCCTCTTTTATACTAGTGTTCTCCAACCCCTGGCTCCAGTTTCTGCATTGAAGCCACTCTAAATTCTTCTCTGAAGCCAATTTTCAGATTTTTTTTGACATCTTTTATCCTACAGATCCTTTGCTAATCTTAGGCACCCTGCCCAGATGACCACTTGCTCATCTTAAAGCTTCCTGTGGTCCCAACAACAGTCACTTCACTTTTGCTTATTAGCTCCTAAAATTTATCTTCTCCCAGATGTCAGTCTTGGCCTTTCTCACCTGTCCAACTTCTAGTTCTATTTTACTAGGCTGCCCATCATACCCACTATTTGTGCTTTCTCTATAGTTACCTCCCCCAAAACATTCCTCTTAATCTACTTTTTCCTTTCTAATCACTAGAGAGACAACAGTAAGGAATGTCCAGCTTTATTGTTGTATCTCCCTTCCAGACCATGTAATTATTAGGTGCATGTTCAGCGGACACAGAATGGTTAGACACTTTAAAGGCTACGATGTATGAAGTCTGTTTCGAGTAATTTTTTTTTCTTTCAATTTGCTCTCAGTGTATCACATGATCTGCACACTAGTAATAAAACATGAAGCAATTAGAAGTTACAGAACATCAGAAGTAAAATAACAATAAATAATAAGACAAATAGATATTTCAAAGGCTTTAGCTACGTATTCCAAAGTATATACAAACATGTTGAATACATTTAGAAAGCAATTAGAAAATCAGTTTGGAAATAACTTCATGTAGTAATATGTTTTTATTACAAACTGTAGCGTGAAGATGTCATGTACATGTACTTAAATAAACACGGGTGTAAAAGAATGTAAAATTAGGCAATTTTGTAGTTTGAGGAAAATAACTTTAAATTCCTGAAGGAGTTGCTTCTTAGCTCAAGACTAAAAGATAAAGCACACACTTTTGCTAATTTTGGAGTGTTGAGGAAGAGGAACTAACTAGAATTTATGTATCATGTTACTAGAAGCATTTTTTTCTATATTTTGCATTCCACAAATTATATGAATGAGAAAACAAATTCTGCATCAGATATTCTGCTTTGAGTCATCACTGGTAATTCTCTGCTGCAATTATTTTCACCATCTCAAAGGATACATTATGTACTTCTCAATAAAATACATACCACTGACCTTGACTCGCTTCACTTTGGCATTGCATTGACAGTGTTGCTTTACAGAGCTTTTCTCCTGCAAAAGCCAGTGAAATATCTTACATTTATAATTGCTTTATATATGGAACCTCATCCCACACACATTTTATATGTAGTAATTGCAGCATGCTATTCTTTTTACTTGGTTCATCTTACTAACACAGAATAAAATTTCACTGAATTCACAATATCGCTCTGGAACTGATGCATACTGTATATTTACTCACCAATATGTTTTATGGAAATGAACACGTTTTTTCTCAGGAGCATATTTTCAAACTTGAATTGCTCTTTACTGAAGCCAATTTTTTTTCAAACAAAAAAAATGCAATGCGTTTCATGTCTATATATTTTTATTCATTCCAATATATTTTCACAGTTGGATAAATTTAACTAAATTAGTAGTTACAGTATTTGTTCAAACCCTTGCATTTTCACTGGCATCTGGTAAGTAAATGTTGTCCTTTCTTTTTTTTTTTTTTTTTTAGGCAAAAAAAATGCAATGCGTTTCATGTCTATATATTTTTATTCATTCCAATATATTTTCACAGTTGGATAAATTTAACTAAATTAGTAGTTACAGTNAACTAAATTAGTAGTTACAGTATTTGTTCAAACCCTTGCATTTTCACTGGCATCTGGTAAGTAAATGTTGTCCTTTCTTTTTTTTTTTTTTTTTTTTAGGACTCTGAATCTGTTTCAACCCACACCATTTAAAACAACAGCAACTCACTTTCATCATGCAAAAGTCCTCACCTCAAACACAAACAAACAAGTCCCCAACTCTTCTGTTTCTACAGAAACAAGCCGAGGGGGTAGGATAAAATGTAATTGCACAGCAGTCAATCAATGTACGCCTGATCCTCTGACTGTGATGATGGTGTGCTGGGCTGAGAAATGTACTTTTTGTGGCAACAGAAATATAAAAGTTAAGGACTTGCTAATGCAAAAGATGCCTGTTATCCAAACATATTTCTTGGAGGCTAGGTGGCAGCTGTATGGGGGTTTTATCATGGTATTTTTGGACTGAGGCATGTAGATAAGTCTCACTTTCCAAATAGCTATTTTTAAATGTGATCTTGAGTGTTTAGCAGTATTACAGGTTGGGAAGGAATTTGTCTCTTAACTTCTGTCACACTGGTTTGTCTTTTCTGTAACTTATTTCCTGTGGGCCTTCTTACTGTTGTTGGAACTCTCTCTGAACTAGCCTTTATTCAAAATTTGCTTTTAAATATCTACTACAGAATATAACGGACACCGAGTATGTTTCACAGATATAATTAATTATCTCTCTGTAGATTCTTTCTACATCTTCCACTTTTTACTGAAATTAGCAGAACCACCATGTTTTGGCAAAAAAATAATTCATTTTCAGTTTCTGGTACTTCTTCCCAAGCACTGAGCAGCTGATGTTATCTAGAACACTACAGATGATTTAAATCAAAATTATCTCTTCAGATTTTGTTTCTGTATCAAGACTGGAGAGTGACATGCTTGATGCAAAACAGGCAGCTTTTTCAAGAGGAGGTGGTGTTTCACTTTCTATGGAGAAGCCTCGCTGAACAGGAGAGTCAGGCGCACGAGCAGAATAACTGAGACTGCAGCGGGTCAGGGCTTGAGGCACTTAGTGCTGTGACCTGACAATAAGGGGCGCATGCAAATTCATCAGCCATTAAAACACTGTGAAAAAAATGCTCTATCTGAAAGGAGATGAACAGCAAATAATTGTGAAGAAGCAAGTAACGCTTACTGCTCTGTTAGAGGGGGGGTTTGTCCGTTCTGTGAGCACATACAACCAAAACCAAAAGCCCTATAATATCTATGCTGAAAGTGTAGAGGAAGTTTGACAACTTGCTATTTACCAACTCAGTGACGGAAAAGACTTGCCAGCTCTTCCTGAACTATGCTTGGAGATGAAATTCTTTTATTTTGTTTAGCATTTAAAGTACCTGTAAGTCTCATCTCAATGGGTGCCGTAGTAGGGCAGCAGAAGAAATCTTCTCTACTTCTGATAAAATGTTACTTTCTGCATCTGGTTTTCAGTGTCGACCTGCTGCTGATGTCTTAGGATACTACTTCTTACTCTGTTCTGAAAGGTCTTTCCTTAATAGTTCCTGCTGCTCTTTCAGGCTGGGGATAATGAGGCTTCTGGTCACTCTGTGCATGAGGTGCAGCTTCACAGAGTGGTTACAAAGCTCTGTCCCACATGTGTTAAGTTTGTACCTGGTCAGTGACCAGAGCATGTCACAGATGTGGTGATAAATTTACCTAACTTTTCAAAACTACATAGCTTTATTGAGCAGGAGAAAAAAGGGTGATACCATCTCCAGGAGTTTTAACAGTTTTAATCATAAATGCTGCTTCAGATGTATTACAGGGCAAATAAACTAATGACTTCTGTTTGTTTTTTTTTCTTACTTTTTTTTTTCTTTTTTTTCTGCCATGGTATATTAGTGACATTTAAATCCCAGGTTTAGTTCTCTAATCTCCAGTGAAAGATTTCTGCTGTGTGACAAAAAGGACTAATGCCAACCCCTCTGTGAACCCATGAAAATATTACTGATTGATTGCAGAACTACTTGAGGGCAGAATGGTGGGAATCAGCATTTCTGGTTATATTTTGGACACCAGCTATGATGGAATGCCAAACATACTGAGTTCTGGAAGGAAAATGTGAATTAGTGTTTCTGAACACAGAAATTTGCTTTTTGCAAAGAACTAATGTGACAAAGATCTGGAATGCTCCCAATGTACGGGGCAAATGCTTTATTTCTGCATCCACCAGGAGACTTCTTTTCACATGCTCTGTGTTTTTTAGAACACAAATCTAAAGTATATCTTCAAGAGTACAGAATGGCCAGGTATCATCATTAACACAAAAGCACTTCAGGTTGGATTACAGTCTTGTTTCACTAAAAGACTTAAGTTACTTTGTCAGAATTTCTCTTATTTCCTTCTCCCAAAACAACATACAAGTTTGGTGTATTTGTTGACAATTTTAGTTCATTTTGAGTTCATTCGCTCATGGCTGCAATTGTGAGAGGTGCTACACAATGTGAAATACCCTGTGCTGGGGAGCAAATCTCAACAGAATTAAAACAAAAAAAAGATGGAACCAAAGCTGAGGAAACACCTGGTTGGGCAGGTGCCCTGCTGTGCCTTCTCTGAAGCAGGATGAGAACATTCCCTGGGCAAAAGTTTACAAAACAGGTCCAGCAACTTAAATATGAGGCATGCTGACTTCACATAGAGGTTTTAGCAAAAGAGGTGTGCTAGTCGCTAAAAGAAAAATACGAAGAAGTATTTTCCTGCCATCTTTAACTTTGAACGTTGTCTTAACTTTTAGGCTATGAGGAATTTGGGGCTAACAGCTCAATGCTACAAGCCCCCGGCTGAAGCCCTTCAGGGAGAAGCCTCTCTCCATGCCCTTCGCAGTCTGGATAAGGCGGCCGGGAGCCTAGAAAGCTCCTCATTGCTGCTGCTCCGTTACCTCAGAGGAGCCAGCGGCGGCACTGCCGTGGTGAAGCTCCCTTCCTCCCTCACTGCGGCTCCCACCGAGTCCTGACGCCACACGAGGCTCGGCAGGGCTTCCTCTCATCTGCTGCTGCTCTCAGGCAAGGGGAGGAAGAGCCGGGCGAGGAGGAGCAGGTTTATGTCTCCCACGGTAAGTACGGGAAGCAAAATGGCTGGGTCCTGGGTCCTCTCCACCGCGGCTGCCGCTGCCACCCGCTGGGGCTACCGCCTTCCCTTTGTCCCCGGCGCCACGGGGGCTGCGGGAGGGGCAGCGCCCCGCAACCCCACTCCAGGAGCCGTGCCCGGGACCCGGCTACAGGGCCGCCTCTCACGCGGTTCTTCCGCCTCTTC
>VZSV01000027.1:2594324-2631589 GCA_013398735.1 Nothocercus julius | reverse complement strand
TTTTTTTTTTTTTTTTTTTTTTTCCCTTCCCCTCCGTCATGCCATTTCACGTCAAGTTTAATATATTTCACGTTTCTCTCGGCTGCGTCATGTGCCGAGAGATCTCCAGGGAGCTGCGTGCATTGCAGCGCGTGCCGAAAGCGGCGTTAACCTTCGGGGTGCCCGAGGCGCGTCCCCGCAGCACCCAGTTCCCCTGCCGAGCAAGTTAGGGACAGCGGGGGCCTTGAGGGGAAGGGGGTGCCCGCCTGGCAGCTGCAGATGGCAGTTTTGCGGCGTCGATTATTTGTATTCTTTACCGCCGTTTATGAGTTGCCCTGTACGTCACCGCACAAGGAGCTGCTGTGTTGGTGCTATACAGGATTATTTATTGGGGCATGTGCTGCGGGCTGCACCTGGGGGTTGGCGCTTCTCTGCCTTTTACATTTCCCTGTGAATTGTCAATTCATCGCGCTGCGAAGGACTGCGGGGGGGAGCGCCTGGACTGACTTTCTGTCACCAATAAAATCGGGGCTGCTGGTGGAGGAGGAGGATTTGATCTCTCCTAAGATGCAATCAGCTGCATTCAGCGGCATCACATTTTTTAAGAGTAAACCGGTGATTAAAAACAGTGATGTCTTTCACAGCAGTTTAGGGAGTGTGCCAGGCAAAATGTAACTCTGAGAACAGCATCAAGTAAAAAACATGTTGCAAGAAAAGGCGTGCAATGCAAATCTGATTCTACCTGACTGAAAATAACCAGATTGGGCCTCTCCTTGTAGATGGGGGAAGGCTTAGCTGCTTCACACATTATTCAGCTTGTCCTCTATGTGTATAAAACGTCTTCTTCATTTTGGTTTCTCAGCAAAGCATTTTTTTCCATTCTTGATTAAAACTGCAATCAAAAATACTCAGGCACTCAGTGTACCTCACTTTAGCAGAGTGCTGCTTCAGGAGGCAGTTTTACTGGCCACTATTTAAAAAATGGGAACATTGAAAACCTGTAATCCTTGGATTGGAGAGAGAGGAAATAATTTCAGCTAGTTCTCCTTTTGAGGTGAAGGAGAATGGAGAAACAGATGAGTAAATATTTTGTAGGAGAAGATTGTCCTGAATAGTGGCTGTGTCTCGCTGGATATGAAATTCCTTCAGTCCATCTTATGGTGCTACTTCATAAATGTTGTTTACTTGGTTTCTGCCATTTATTTTGGCGCAGCTAGCAGACTCAGTTAGCATATTAGACACATTTCTTGTCAGCAGCTTTATACCTGCATTTCAGAGTAGTTTTTCCTCCTGACTTGCTTTGCTTCCCCAAACTATACAGTGTAGTGGCTCGATGGATTTGCTGAATTCCTCTGTTTTCTTTTTGTGGGCAATGGGATACACGTTTTTTTTCTGTCAGCTCTGTACATGAATAAGATCTTTGTTCTGGGTTTTTGAAGCACTTCTGGGTTGTAACTGGGGATGGTTTCCATTAGTGAAGCTGAAGCTAATTAAAGACAAGGTGACAAAAAGTCAAACTGACTTGTGTCCCGCACGGAAGTGCAGCTTTTCGGCATTGTCCACTGAGAGCTTTACTTAAGGAATTGGTCCTGAGTATTGATGAAGCATCAAGCAAGAGGAGATGACGGAGAAAGATGTTTCTCAGCTAGTGCATAGAATAGCATTAACAGCAAGCAGCCCTTTCAGAAAGGAAGCAAATAAGTAAAAGAGCCCCGTGTCAACTGCTTGCTGTGAGAAGGGAGAGATGGAGGTGGAAGAAGGAGTAATAACATGTTGAACTGAGAAGCAGTCTGTCAGCCGAGTTTGGATATGATATTAATCTGCTCTGCCCTCTCCAGTGTTTGTTGTGAAAATAGTAGGAAATAGTAGGACCGCTGTGGTTCTTAGCTTGTGCACTTTAACGATTCCGGAGCACTTAAACTGTGTCCCATGGGGTTAAATGGTTACATGTGTTTACACTCATGGTTTTGTTTCATTCGGTTTATTTTTTCCAGTTCATGAATCCAGCCATTTGAGAAACTTAGCAGTTGGAAGGCAGCATATACTTAGAATAACTTAGGAACGTCTTCTGAAATATTTTTATGCAACTTGAAAAGTAAGTTGTTTATTGTAAGGAGTTACCATGTGAGGAACTGTAATATTAAGAGTATTTTTTCTGAATTCCTATCATACAGATATGGGTTAGGATTATCCTGGAATTGTAGCTGCTGTAGCCCCCTGCTGTGTGATAATGCAAATGGCATCTAATGCCTTAATGTGCTCTGCTTCTCTGAAGACACTGGGTAGAGCCATACGTGATAGCAAACAAAGTGTTTTCAGTTCTCTGCCAACGCCAGGCAAATCTTTTCAGTATGGCTTCAACAGACGCTTCACACACTTGCAACTCATCTAGCAATGAAAATAATGAGGGGGCCCTTCATCAGCAACTGTGATTATTGATGCAGGAGATCAGTGAAGATCGGTAATTGCTTCATGAGCCCAGACCCCTTACAAATAGAATTTAAAAAAATGAGCAAATATGCAAATGGTTCCTTCTCCCAAAAGCTGATTTAAAACAATGTTGTGATACGCTAGTCAATATCTTATATAGCTAGTGCTCCTTTTCAATTTTCCCTAGAAGTTCTGTTAGCAAAATCTTGGCAACCCAATGCCCTATACATAGGAACTGGCTAAACAATTTAATGTTACGCTATTATGATATACAGCAAGTCAAAAACATGTAGTAGTAGTTCAGTAAATTCAGTGAGGATGTAGATAATTAGAGAATAGAAGACAACAGTTTTGGAGGAAGCTGGTACAGACTTTATTTGGAATGTTTACACACAATTAGAAAGGTGGATTTTATGACTAGTTCATCTTGACTATCTCACTATGATTAACATCAGTCTAACACAGCTGCTTTATTAGCTGTCCAGTTCTCAGATTAGTTCATATTTTATACGTTCTTTGGCTTGACTTCCTCTTATGTTTCTACTAATACTCATAACACAGCACTGCTCAGCTTTTACACAGGATGTAACTAATCAGTCAGAATTCCCATTGATGACCTTATACAGGTTTCCTGAGCAAGGTCTGTAGGATGAATATGAAAGGCATGAATATGGTGACGAATATGGAAGAAGTGAATTAGTGGGTTTCACACATACACACACACACACACACACACACACACACACACACACACCACACACACGTGCAGAATTTATCAAGTTTCTATCATGTAATACCTGGCTAACCACTTGTAAGGCTTGTGATGTCACTTCAAAGTGAATAACCTCATGATGTGCAATTGTCGTGTTTCTGCCTGTAATTCAACAGTTCTGAAGTTTCTCACTGAAGAAGCAACTCCTCTGGAACACTGATCAGGGGAAACACTTGCTCCCTCTGCCACAAATACATTTTTCTTGTCTGTTCTCATGTTCATTTTTTTTTCGATGTCAGAAATGTAAAACTGTGAAACCTCTTTCTGATTTTAAATTTACTGAATTCCACCCATTGTAATTCTGTTATAAAGCACTGTAATTGTCTTTATGGCATAGTTCATGCAAGTCTTTGTTCTTGTATGTAGTTTTCCATTGCTGTGGTCAAGTTCAGCTGTTGACAAAACAAGCATTAAATGTGATTGCACTTAATGATTCCATGTAAGATGAAGGTTGGGTTTTGAGGTTCCTTTTCTGTTTGTTTGTTTTTACATTTTTACATCACAAGCAGTGATGAAGTAAGTGATAGCATCTGTTTGTGTGGTAAACACTGATGGACATCAGGTAGTTGTCAAGAGGACTTCAGAGGAACCCAGAAAGTCATTACCTGTTTTAGAGGACAGAGCAGTGATTCCTTCATCAACTAATATTTAAAAAGTAGCAATCGAAGATATTCTAAATGTTCTTTTAGTACCTTCTCAAAAGGGGAGAAGGAGTACTTTAATTTTGTTTCAAAATACAAACCTCACAGACTACTTCAGTTGGAGGCTTTAGAAGGAAGAGAAGGTCCTCTCTAAAGGGAATGCTCCAGACGTGCTTTACAGAATACACATTCCCAAACAAATGAGAAATGGCAAAGGACATAGTTTAATAAGTGTCTTCTCTGAGACTGTGTCAATTTTAAATATGACCTTACAGAACATGTCCCCTCTTCCCAAGGACTTTTTGAGGTATACTTGAAAGGAAGAAAGAAAAAAAAAATCAAATTGTAGTAGCAAGGAATAAATTGTAAAATCATGCTTTTCTGAATAATTTGCTGTTGAACCTATTCTCTCTATACATATTGAAACTTGAAAACATTTTCAGAAGAAGTAAGTCCTTTGAAAAATGAATGTGGGTGTATTTTCAAGGGATCTCTAAGCTTTTTTTCTTTTAACCTCTTTCAGGATCTTTTCCTTTTTTTTTTTTTTTTTTGCAAATGATTAAAGACAAAGTCCAAAGGTATAGAGTTTTTCTTACCTAAATGTGCAATAAGCTCAGGGTAGATGTTTCATACATGAACACTGAGGAGACTGTCATAATAGCATTTTAAGGCGGGAGAGGAAGAAGCGGAGAACATTAATTTCAAGGACAGAAGAGAGTGCTAACTCTAGAGACTGTGTATTGCATCTTCTAGTGCTCTGTGTTAATACTCATGTTCGGAGTATAGGACTTTCTAACATGGAGAGCTTAGAAGAGGCTAAAATGAATCAGTAAAAATTGCAGGTAGGTGTCTTTGTTGTAAAAGGTGTGGAAGATTCCTGGCTTTCTCCTTTAACGATGTCAGCCTACCTGTCTTCCTACCTCCCTTCCCCAAAATCTGTAAATGAATAAAGTAATATCACGCTTGTATACATTTCCATCCTTTTATTTGCAAAACAGCACTTAGGTTCAACATAAGTCTTATTCAGTATTTTTTTTGCTGGGGGTTTTGAAGGAAAGAGCATTTCCTCCTAACTATGAGAAAAGTTGCATATACTGACTTCTAGTGTACTTGAGTGTCTCAGATAGAAGCAGAAAAGATGAGTATTGTTATTATGGCTTTAGCATTTTAAGAAGCAGCACATCGCTACTGTTATAATTTTACATTGCTGCAAATTCATAAATTAATTTAACTTTGTTTCTATGCTGTAATACTCTGTTTAAATGTTCTCCATTTTCCTTATACAGCTGTTAAAGAATATTAACCTGTCCAAGGACAGCTACTCTTCAGTTCATGAAAAGTAATTCATGTGCATAGTCTGTGTTTCTCAGTTTGACTCTGTAAAGCTCTTGAAGAGATGAAGGTTTTTCTCTGTCCCCCTCTGTCTCTTTCTCTCTGTATGTAGGTTTTCTTCTTAAGCAGATGTATTACTGAATTCCTTACGAGCTTATTCTTTATTTATTCTGTGAATTGGGTTGGCAAGATTTAGAATGTTTGTAGAGCAATGTGTATGGTCATATATGCCCTATGATGGCCGTCTGCACATCTTTAATATTCCCTCTACTGTCATCTTTCAGTTAATAATTGGCTGGCTACCTCCTGTCTTGTTTTTGTTGGTTGGGAAGGAAGATGTAAGACAGGCCTGTTTTCTGGTTTTGGAGATGTAAATACTCTTTTTTTTAAACAAAACAAAACAAAACAAAAAAAACTTTGTATGTGCCATCATATAAATTAAACAATGACCTTAGTTGTTGTAGTAATTCTATTGCCAAATCTTATCTGGTGTAACTTGAATAATTTGTGACCGCACAGAAAAATACGTTTATGCCTTGCTGGATATCATCAATATAAAACACACGTTATTTCTCTTTCTCTGTGCAAAAACTGAACAGGGCAGCAAAATTATACTGACCCATCTACGTATTAAAAACTCTTATTTTCCAAGTTCAGCACTGGAAGCTCCACAACTGTGACTGACCGTTCTGAAAAGAATAAGGCCAAATTACTTTACAGCAGCAGTTGTAGTAGGCACTTTGGTATTTTCCATTTGTTCAGATATTTATCCCAAACTGACCTACATCTGCTGGATTATCACTGTATCTTGACCTGCTTTTATTCCTACTATGTGCGATGGTCGGATGGCTGTTCTGTTTAGTCCCTAATGAGGGGAAAAGCCACACTAGTTGAAGCAGAACAATCAATTTTTAGAATTATATAGGGTTTAAAATCATTCAATTTGTTACTGAAATAATTTGGTATTTTGCAAGTATGTTAGGTTGCTACATCATGTTTTTCTGTAACAATATCAAGCTAAAGAAATTAGATGATACAAATATAAAATCAAGCTGGGATTTAATATTATCTATGTGTTTTAATTAGAAGATTTAATTAAAAATACCATTGTCAAGCCCATTTTGTATTTATCCCTTTTGATTTTTCTTTTTCTTGACAGTTAATACGTTTGTAATATGTGAAGTTTAAATTTTCATATGCCAGTTGGTGCTTCATTGTGATACATTAATGGATGTAAATTCCAGAACAGTGAACAAGTCTCTTTTGTTTGCTCAGTTTATACAGGAAAAGTAAAATTTTGGTTTATATTTTAAAACATTTGTTCACAGTCCAGGACATCCATTGAAATTTTTTTGTATTTCCAAATATAGAAAAAGGCAGATATGCAGCTGCAAACTGAAAAATAAATGCAGTGACTAGAGATACTACTCACTAAACTCGTTATTAATCACAGATTAGCACTGAGCATCTCTAAATCTGTGACAGACTATAAAATAGCATAATGTAGTGTATGGTATTTCCTTTACATTAAGGTTTTATTTTGTCTTTAAATTTTAGTTAGAATGAGAGAACTTTTCTGTATTGGTTTAGAGGATACCTTAAAATATCATTCCAATTTTTCATGAATTTAAGAAGTAACTTGTCAAGTATCTAGTTCACTGGAATAAGCATTGCATTCAGTTTCCTCTTGCTTTCATCATTTTTGAGCTTTTCCATTACATTTATGGATGTCTAATGATGTAATTGATGCCTACAGGGCTTTTATACTATGGCCTTGAAATACTGTGAGGAAATAGGTGAGATTCAGAATAATATGAAGGAAGCTGTAGGTGCCATCTTGTTTAATTTTGCTTAATTGGAAATGATACCTGTACAGTCGAAAGGCAGTCACTTCAACTGTAGATTAAAACCAAGGGTAGCAACAAGGTAGAATTTGGAAACAGACCTAGCACTAAAAGAATTTCTTTCAGAGCTTAAATATGAAGTCTGACAATTACTAGGACATTACATATTAAAAGCAAGTGTGTCTGATCTTCTGCTGTAAATCAAGAGCTTCATGGGCTGTGCTTTCAAAAATCCTGAACCTGACATGTTGTAGTCTTAGGATATATCTTTATTTCTGCATATATAAGCATAATTAAAATCATATGTTTAGCTGGCTTGAATACAAATAGTGCCTGTTCTAATATAAAGTTTAAGTGTGGGCTAGCACCTTTAATGTTTGCCCAGCTTCTTCAGAACATTTTGCTAATCCTTTTAGAATATTTTTAGCAAATATTTGTTGTATTTTATCTCTTCTCACCAAATGTAAAGTATGGGGGTTACAAACTACTGATTAATGATTCTTTTTGATATGTAAAATGCAAAATGCAATCTATTCTTAGGATGAAAAAGCATCATTCATTTCTTCAAGAATAGACCAGAGCTCATGTCATTCTGTACTTTCCCATAAAATAAGCTTAAATTTTAGAACTGAATCAGTCTAAAATTAAAAGTGAAATGTTTACTACTTCTGCAGCCATCTTTGTTTGCAAATCATGAATCATGACAGCTTTGTTGCATTGAGAATGGTATATTTTTGGGGTAGGGGGATGACACGATATCATTAGAAATATGTGGGCCCTTTGCTCTTTATGGTAGATAAAGACACTCAATAGTTTACCAGCTTATTTATTGGGTGTTCATATCTGTTTGGCACACAAGAGCACTTTAATTTCAAAATGACCTAAAATATAAGACTATTTTAAGTGTATAGAGTCTTATATATTTTTTCTAAGCAATATTTGTACAAGTCCTTTGAGAAGTGTGATTACAGAATTCCCCAAAGTACATTTGGATTTTGGAGAAAATGAATAAAACGAGATTTTACAGAGCTTGCTTTTGCCTGCTAGAAAAGTTTGAGATACTTCTGCTGTACAAAACCACAGCTTTTTCTTAAGTAACATGGAATCTGGGTAAAGAGCAGCGTTGAGCTGCTTCGATAAAGGGGTATTCTTCATTTATTGTGACATCTGTTAACAAGATTGTGCCAGTTTCAAACTAATTCATGCTGTAAATTCCAACAGGAAAACAGAGTCCCCTAATCCCTGTCACTTAACATTAGCAAATTAACTTTTGCTGTATAGGGGATGTTAATATTTAGGCTTTTTTTTTTTTTTTTTCCTTCCCCCCTTTTAATTGCTCGTATTTGAAGCTTTCTAGAAAGGAAGTATGTGCAGAAAGAAGTTTCAGAATAAGTGACTAGCTAGTTGCAGGTAAACGCACAGTAATTTACAAGTACTTTCCTCCCTCAGGCCTGCTCTTGGGATATCTGGCAAGAGCCATGGGTTGGTTCTGCTGTTCGATACTGCCAAACTGGAAGTGGAGAAATGACAATAATTCCTATTCTTTAGAGAAGAAGGGTTTTCCATTCTCAAGTTAGTGAGGATGGAGTCCTCAAATTTAGATCCCATATTACTAGTTTGTGGCATTTGTGGTTATAGGGAATGGGGAGAGAGGGAAGAGGACAAGTGATTTTCTCTAGGAAAAGAGCATCCTCTTCTTGAGTTGCCACAAACACCTTTGTTGTAAAAGGTGAAGAGATTTTATGAAAATTAGAATGGAACAAAATGCTATGTTGCTTGAGTCTTCCAGGAAACCTGCCCATATTTCCCCTGCTGATAACTCTCTACCTACTCCCTTTCCCAGTATGTACAACCCAACAAGCAATCTGAGGGCAAGTGCGGTCTGTGGAAGCTGTGGCACGATGGCTTTCTCTCCACTTTGGAGAAGAGGCCTGGGAGGGATGCATTAGAAAATTTAGATTTTTTTTTATTGCTTTGTATTTTCTTTATACCTTCCTGTACCATGTACACTAACAGGAATGAGGAAGGGAACCACGGGAACCCTGGCACTGGAACCCAACTTCTGCCAGGGGCACCAATTACAGAAGCTTGTTAGTGAAGTAGTCATTAGGCTCCATTCTCGTTAGGCTGTAAGAGCTTAATCATTGCTTTGTGGCTTACAGGCACTGGTAGGAAAAAGCCATGAAGCAATGATTAGTCACTGGGAGAAAAAAAAATATATATGTATTTAAAATATTTGCAAATATTCTAAAATTTTATCCTATGCAAAGCAGGAATTTAGATGAAGTTCAGCTTATTGAGGTAAATGTGCCACCTCTGATGATATTTAATGTGATTTCATTTCATTTTCATGGTTCTAAGTTAGATCAATCAATAGTCTGCTTTGAACATTTTGTTCCAATATGCAGCTAAAACTTTTTTTGTAGGTGGAGTTACCTTCATTTTCTGTATAGCGCTACAAAACATCATCACAGTGTAAAGTGAAGTATTACCCAGAATAGTCAGGTTATTCATGTTACTTGTGCTTTGTTTCAGTGAAGAATCTTTTTGGAAAATACTCACTGAAATATGTATTAGCATGAGAAGTCAGTAGAGATGACTGATAAATATCAATGCAAACAAAGTAAATGTTTCCTGAGATACTAACTGCAACTGTTAGAATGTCCTGCTGAAGTGAGTGATGTCTGGAAAAAATAGGTTACTCTGTATATGGAGCTGGGTACTTAATGAATTGAAATACAGGCAGCTACACTGATAAACCTTTGCCAAGATGACTGTGTGGTAGCCTTAAGGAGCTGCTGTTGCGCCGTGCTAAACTTTTGGATTGTTCTGCTTTTGCAAATACACATCTCTCGTTCTCTGGCAGAGAAAGTATTCACATGGAAATTCTCAGTCTGACTAATAATCAGAACATCCACCCCATTTCTGAAAGCGGTTATTTGCAGTGGAGAAAGCACAAAAGTGAAGCAACTTGCATGAGCTACAATTATTTTAAAGAATATTTCAATGAAGATCTTTTGATCTGTATTGTGAATATATTCTCTGCATCTGCAAATATATCTGCTCTGAAGTATCAGGCTACTGTGTAGGTGAATCAGCACAAATACAGTGTTTTGGTTAAGTGTGAGAACTACGCTACTACAGATTAGCAGAAGATAGAAAAGAGATAAAAGGTCTCTAACATACTTGTATGAATAAGTGTATTATTTTCACTGAATATGCTTGTAAGGTATCTACATCAGAGGCTTAATTGCTGACAAAATTGTTAATACTGCTTCGTGTTGAAATGCAAAAGATTTCATTGCATAATACACATCTATATTTGAATTTAGATATAAGCATAAATCAATGATAATATTTGAAAACTTTTATACAGAGAACTAGGTGGTGCTGTTCTTTCATCTTTGTAGCGTAGCTGCATTTTTAAGTACGGATGCGGAACATAAGACTACTACTTTTCAAGAATGAGTTTAGCTCCCTTTTGGGTGTGTGGAAGTGAATATTTTAAATTTCTTTAAGAATGTTACTGTAAGAGTGAGTATCTGTAACATACAACACTTTGTATTTAACATGGAAGAACTTGTGCATCCAACAAATGATTTAGTGTGATTTAGTGTTGTGACATACTTCCTTATGTTCTCTGAATTCAGGCTGAGTTCATTTAGAATAAATTACACATTTTTGACTCTTTATCTGGGTGTATATTCAGGATTTTTTTTTCAGAGCTGTTTAGTGATATGTATTACTAAAATGTGACTTTATTTTTTCCCAACAGTGAATTTGAATCCTTTTCTGTTTTTTTTTTCTTCAACATTTTGAGTCTAACTTGCTAGCAGCACAATCAGATCATTAATAGCTAAAAGAAATCTGTTGTAACTATGTAGTAGCAGTATATAAAACAGTCATTTAAGCAAGAAAAACAATTGCTCAAGCTTTCTTCCATATCCAAAAAAAAAAAGTCTTAATCACTGTCTTATCTCAATGTCATCATTACTTGTCTTAGAAAATACCGAAGGCAGACTATAATGAACTCCCTGTATCTAGATATATTTATTATACCAGTGTTTGATATTGCAGCAGAATAAAAAATGCCTGGTTAGAATCCAGCTTTAGTACGTGGTGTTTCAGTAGAGAATGCCTCACGCTGAGCATTACTTAAAGATGAATTTTGAAAGAACAGACGGAATAAAAAGAAATAAGGGAGGAAGCATACTTTTACAGTAAAAAAAAAAAAATAAAGTGCTCTTCTTAGGTCAAACTTATGAATCAGTTTGTTCTAGTGAATGACTGCTTACTCCAAAAAAAAAAGCTGTAGCTTTTAATAGTCCCTTATAAAGGAATGTGATTTTTTTTTCTTATGGTTTGTTTCCTCTGTTTCTTCTGAGATTCAGTGTTATATAGAGGAATGTGAAGTAGAAGGTTTATTTTGTAGCTTTTTAATGAATAAAATGTTTTTACTTGATTCGGATGATAGATTTTGTGCAATATATAAATTATAGCCAATTAATATTACAAATGATTGTCTAGCAAGTATGTTCCACGGCCTGTCATCAAGCAACTGCTATACACACATGCAGAGTAGATTTGACTGTTGAGATTATCTCATACTTTTAAAAGTTAAAACATGTAGGGCTTTCAAATTATTTCAGAATAATTACTGTCAGGAAACTGTCAGTAACTGATGTAGATATATATATTCTGAAATAAGTTCTTATATTTTCTGATAGCTGATGCTAATAACAGGAATTTTGTGTGGTAGTTAGGAATGTATTTGTTCCCTGTAGTTGCAGATCTCATGCATGTAGCATCTCCATGTATCAAACAATTAAATGCAGTAGTTGTTCTTCTCTCTTGTAAGTTCTCAGTGCCACAAATGTAGTTATCTGTGTTACAGTGTTTGCAAATTATCAAAAGTATCCTTTGATATTCTTCTGGAAATTGGAAAAACAAAACAAAACAGCTCTCATTCCCTGCCACCACCTTAAGAAATTTTTACTTTGTCCCACTTTAGCTTATGGTTAGCACATACTCATGAACTCTCTACTTTTGTAGTACCTTGTCCTTTTCAGGAAAATGCTGGACCTCCTATAGGCATAAGGAAACATTTGGCTGGAAGGAGAGGAATTTTTTTTCCAATAATTTGCTTATTTCAATTCTTCTAATTCAAAATAAATAAATAAATCAGCTTGCATGATCTGCTCTGGGTGTCATAAAAAAATAAAGGAACACTTGTAAATGCTTATTCATTAACCCACTCCTTTTTAGATAGTATGAACACGTGAAGGAGCGAGGTGTTAGAGACAGTGCTGCTGGTTCTGTTTTAGTGAATGATTTTTCTAAGTTATAAATGCCATTTAAGCATCTAGTTCAATTCAGCTGAAAGTGTCTTGGGATTTTTAAAAATTCCAAAATATTTTTGGATACAGGTAATAGTTGGTCTGTTGGTCCCGAAAAAGAGATTACCAAGGACCAAATAGAGCAAAAGATTGAGAAGATGATTTTTTACGATCTGGTCTGTGTGAATTCTGGGAAATAAAAATGATGTCACAGCATCAGTAAAGCTTAAAATTGCTTGCTAAGTTTATTAAATTAACACTGGGGTTGCATTGTTCTTTTTTCCCTTGAGTATTGGTAATACAGAGAGAGGTCTGAAATACTCATTGAAATTTTGGTAACTTTTTTCTTCAAATGATCATGCTTTTAAGTAACTTACTTACACTACCATCAATGACTTTTATATAAAAGTGCAAGCTAACATTTTTAAGATTAGTTTTCATCTAAGAATATACCGCACTGTAAGAATATCAAGTGTTCTGCATTCTTTTTTTTTTTTTTTTGATCTCGAGTAAATGATGCTTGTTCTTGTCTTCTGATGTTTGTTAAGCTTTGTATTTTGTTCTCATGTTTTATTCCCTTCTCATCTTCCCTTTTATCTTCACCTCCATGTAATGTGTGTGTTTTTAGGGGGTTTTGTTCTTATTATATGAGTATTCTGACTGCTATGTTTTATATAAGGACTTAATATTCTCAATTTATTAAACCAGTTAAAGAATGTGAAACTGAATAAACATGTCATATTATCCTCTATCTCAAGCTAAAACACAAGGAATCCAACACAAGCTTCACTTTTTCTTGTCTCATACATATGACTGAGCAAAGATGAAGCAATTTTTTAAAAAATTTCCCTTAGATGGTTTTGAATAAGAAGAGAGTATAGCACTACACATTAATGATAAATTTCTACAAGATTAGGTTACCAAGAGCAACTTAACTTTCCTTGTAGCTATGGAAAGGAATAGAGGTCCTGAGGAGAATATGATCCAATGCTGCCATGGTCTTCACAGCAGTATCTCTGTTTTTGCTGTTGCTGCACCTCTTTAAGGACTTATATATTTTCTTTTGATATTTGCTAAACTTTCAGGTTTTTGTATTTCATAATTTTTCAGTTGTCATGGTTATGCTATGAAATATCATTAAAGCAAAAACCCTTTCGTTTAACTTTAATGTGAAGAATAACTATAGATTAATTTTTCAGTACAACTTAAGAGAATCCATACTTCAGAATTCAGGTTCGCTAATTCAGGCTACTAAACAGCTATGCATATGGCAATTAAACATGCTGTGAAACTTGAAAAAATAAAGAAATGTTTCTTTCCAAAAGTAATTTAAAGAAAATATTTCTCATTCTAAGGTAAATTGACTGCCTTTCCCCTCCTTTCCTGATAATGGGATCTGAGAACCTTTGTATTTAACTTTTTTAACCATGGTTCATCAATTCTAATTAAATTGAAATGTAAAGCTGTACAGGCAGGCTTATGATAATGACTCAAGTGTTGTTGTTTGAGAGAGAGTTGTTTTATATTGTTTGTCATGATTAATTCCTTTTGAAAACATCTATCTGTGCATAACATTCAAAACATAGGAGAATTAAATCGAAATTGTAAAATAGACACAGAATTGTTTGTGTGCATCAGTCTGTATCAAAACTGAAAATAAATGATCAAGAAGATAGGGCAATTATTGCATGTTATTTGCTGAACCTAACTCATTTATTTAGTTGACTGCATGTAGATGTTCTCAATATCCAAGACACAAACTGTTTTCTCTTTTCCCAGAACAATTTAAAATGTACGTAAAACTGACAAGAAAAGAAAGAAGTTTTAAAGTCCAGTTCTCCTGCCATGAAACCAGTTATCTGAACTGAATCAAAGATGATTTTCTCTTTTCATCTGTGGGGCATTATATTATTTGTAATACTTCTGTGTATTTTCATTGGGAAACAAACAAGCTTTGGTATCAGTGGTCAGACAGAACCAAGACTTTGGTTAATGAGAAAGAATTACTTCCATTATATGTATTTTTTTCCACAATTGTGGTTTGAATTGTAGGTGTAGTCAGGGTGTGTGTCGTATACCTGATTTTGAGAATTCAGAGACACCTTCATAGTATGTAAGAAGTCTTTCCAGTCACTTAAGAAAGGAATATTGACTTTTTTTTTTCTGTTAGCCAAGTATGTAAGCTACGTATTTTAAGTAATTCACAAATAGAAACTTAACAGACAGGACTTACGCTAATTTATCAGCATCTACGTCCAAGCACAACATATTTGCAATTAATTACTATTTTGCAGCTTGCATTTTGTGTTCTTTTAAATTTTCTGATGACTTCAGCAAATCAAAACCACTCTTTCTTTCTCTCTTTCTCTTTCTCTTTCTCTCTTTCTTTCTTCCTTTCTTCCTTTGAGGTATTGGCTGTTGAGGTTGTGCAGGTTCTATGATGTGTTGATGTGATGTGTTCAACATTACAGTATCATATGATGTGTTCAATATTACAGTATCGTATTTAAAGCTTTTAACCACGTTGGTTCCCTAAACGTTTTGTCTTGGTGCTGGGCCTACTAGCAAACATCTTTTAACATTTTCAGTTTTAGAGCTTTCTCTTTGCAAGCTAGCATGAAACAAAGTATGAAGTGAATCAAAGTTCATTATTCTGCGCTACTGTATGTTATTCTGCATTACACATACGTTTTGAAGAGTTTGTGTTTATCAATTCATAGAATATTTAGTTTATTAGCAGAGAGTAGAATAGATATCTCCAAGCTAGTCTAGGAACTGGTAGCATCATGGGCCTGTGCCTGAGCTAAAGACCCTTGTGTAGTTCATCTTCATTACTCTCTTTTTCTTGATCTTGTGGCTGCAAACTCAGCCATTTAACATTTTGTTACTGCTTGTGCCCTTCTAAGCAAGGTGGGTTAATATAAAAATCATAACTGCGATAGTACTAAATTTCTGATGTAGGTATGAATCTTAACTGCTATTTATAACACTTGTCATACAATGAAGTGATGGAACAAAGTGCTAAAAATGCTGCAGTTCAGAGTTTTAGGTGAAATGATGGCCACTTAGCAAAAGCACTTCCCACTGTGGCTAGTAGAAGTCCATAAGCCAGAGAAGAGTTGGAGTCATGTTGTTACAGATCCCTGTGGGTCATCTCGTTAATGCTGGTTGTGAAAAGCTGTATAACAGTTTGGCCCTTGTCCTGCCTTCGTGAAACAGGTATTTCTTCACTGAAGAGCCATAATTATTTTATATGAAAAGGCTGAATGGGTGGATGTCTATTTGCCATTCTTTTTAAAATGTGATTTAGCAGGGAGCCATTTTACTAGTAAGTTATGCTGTTTTGCAAACATTTGAGATTATTTACTTAAAACAACAGCTGGCAAGCATAATTGCTAATATGACCATATCTTTTCTGATAAGTCAACCTAAAATTTACAACATCAGGAAGTCACTTTGGATGTCTCTAGTTTTGTACTGAATCTAGGAGAGACAAGGTTTAATAATATATTCTTTTAAGATTTCTGTATCACTAATTAATCACTAATTCTTCTCTAAAACACTAGGCTATTTACGGACATTTACCAAAGATGTCACTCACAGAGTAAGTTTTCTTTGTGGTTACAGCACTTCTACACAGTCAACCTTGGCACAAATTGAAATATTTCATAAAGATTATTAGTTTTATTACTGTTAGTTGCAAAAAGCCAATGTAATTGGTCATGGTTATGCTACAGAACTGGAGTTTTATTTCTGTGCAGGTTTCTGTTATAGAGTGCATACATCACTATGTTTTCCCTTAGCTTTGTAGTGGCCTTCTCCTGGTCTTTTACTAGCTTAATCTTCTTTATCTCCTAATAATATGAGGTTCGTGAACATTTTTAGTTTTGATTTCTTCATATTAGTTAGCTCTTCTGGATTTCTTCTTTCTTCAGTGTGTTGTAAGCTTTGACAAAATTAAAACTCACCTAAAACATTTAAAGAAAAAATATATCTTTTGCATTTTTTTCTAATGAATTGCTACAATTAAAAAATAGTAGAATAAAGCCATATAAAAGTCACATCAGCTCAAGAATTTATTTTAACTTAAACATTTTTCAAGCTGTAGGACTAAAATAAATAAAAAATAATAATTAAAATGTTAAAAGAAGATTAAGAATGAAACTTGGAACCTGGATGAATTCTTGCAAGGTTGCAGGAGTTTAAGTGTTTCTGAAGAAGGAGAAATCAAGGTTAAAAGCTAATATGTCTAATGAAAATTGGTAGTATTAACGATTTTATTTTAAATTTCAAGTACATAATCTACATTTGCTGTGGCAGATTATATATATATATATATATTTATGATCAATTTCATTAGGCTAAATGAGGACAGTTGCCTAAGTGGATCTTCTGAATGCACCTTGCTAATACTCAAGTTTAAAGACTAATCTTGTTAATCTACAGACCTGAGTGTGCACATATGCACAGAGTAGAGTAAGCATCAGAGGAGAAGGATGAGATTTACAAGGGTTGAAGACACTAGTAGTCATGTGGAAGAGGCTTCAGATTAAAACCAAACTCTCATCCTTTTCTTTTTCATAGACTGCCCTAGAGTCCCAGCTACTCACAAGTGCTATGGTTAGTGAAGTTTGATACAAGTATCCTGTCTGAACACTGCTTCTCTGACCTTGTAAGGAGGAAGGTTCTTCTCCTTTAAAATTAAACTAAGAATTCTCTCTTATAATCTTAACTCACTACGATTTGTCCCTGAAAAAGACTAGATCAGTAAAATCTTCTTAAGCAGGATTGAAAGAATTAAGGAAGCCCTGGAACTTTCTAAGAAGCGGCAAGCACTCTCTCTGAACACCTGCTCAGGACTCCAATCCTTGGAGTTAATTGGTGGGAATTAACTGGAAAAATAAAGAAGCAAGAAAACTGTAGTAATAAGAAAAAGGAATTCCTGGTGGCAGATAAAACCATCTCTGTGTCAACTGTGTATTCTTTAATTTCCATTTTTTTTTTTTTTTTTTTTTTTTTTTACTATCACAACATTTAAGCATGGACAACTTGAATCCTAAGTTTTGATGAACTGATTTTTTTTGCCAAGAATTCTGGTTTTTGTTTTGCTCCAGGAATGGCACAGACATCATCAATAATTTATTTTTCTTCATTTTTGATGAATTCTAATATTGAATTCATAGGTTAAGTTTTTGACANTTTTTTTTTTTTTTTTTTTTTTTACTAATACAACATTTATGCATGGATAACTTGAATCCTAAGTTTAAATGAACTATTTTTTTTTGCCAAGAATTCTGGTTTTTTTTTTGCTCCAGGAATGGCACAGACATCATCAATAATTTATTTTTCTTCATTTTTGATGAATTCTAATATTGAATTCATAGGTTAAGTTTTTGACATATTTTTCTAGTGCACTCAGAAGAGGAACTGATACCAAATTTGATGATACATATTTTCTTTCAATAGTAATGCGCATTAGTGAAGTTGTGATACGATGTAGATAGTCCTTTGTGAGAATGCTGCTGTTCATTCTCTCACAAATTTCTGCTGAACTTGTTTCACATTTCCTTTTTTCATAAGCTTAAATTTAATTTAAGACCGAGTTTCCTTAGGTGATAAAATACCGTTTGTAATATCTAATTAATCCTCCTTAATTTTGCCAACTTCTATACAAAAAGCCAATGCTTTTAAAAAAATTGTTACAGCAAGAGGACAGATCATAAAGCCATTTTTGCTTAATGGCTCTCATAAACAGAAAGCTCACATTAGTCTCTTGTCTTTCTCTGATACCACTTTCATACACATAATAAAAAGCTATGGAAATGATACTTTCTTCCCAGTTATTTTGCTAAAAAACAAAGCAGAATGTCCTAATGGGAAAGATTTACCCCTGGCAGTATGGCCTTTAATGAAGAAAATAAGAAAGCTCACAATGAATATATGCTGCTTTTCTAGAAACCTGCAAAGACCATCCACAGCTCTAGCATCTTTGCTTGAAATGTAACCAGCAACATCTACTGGATGCGTTATCTGAAATGATTAGAAATCCACTTGTGAGTGAAAGAGCGTCTGCTTTGGGAGCTGAACTAAACTAGTAGTGCTATTATAGACTCATTTCGGAGAACTTATCTTGTTAGGGGAAAAAATATCATTTTATACATATTTTCACCTCCCTAGGGGCTGGGATCTTGCCTATGGAACTTCACATACAGCCTTAGTATGTCTTTCATCTGAAGTCCAGCAACACCCTATCACAAACTTGTTAATGGTAAAGCCTTACGACTTCAGTCAGCTACTCGGATTCTCAGATTGGATATGAATCCTTCCTGCACCTTGCCGTATTACTTTGGAGGTGGTCAAATTTCCCTACTTGTGTTTTCTTGAAAAATATCTTTACGTAGGCACTAACTTGTCTCATAAGCTGTTTTTTGTTTCAGCACTGTTTTTTGGAAGAGTGGTTTCCTGTGTGTTTGCATGTGTGTGTGCGTGCGAGAGAGCCTGTGTACGCATGTATGTGATGCAGTTTTGTTTAGACCACCTCGCCAAAGCACCTTCAGGGCATCGCTCTTAACGTGGTTGTGAAATACGCCCACCTGCCAGGTTAGTGTTAGGCATGGAGGGCATTTTTGTACAGGACCATTGAAAAAGCTTGAATGAAATATTGTAAAAGAGGAATACTGTGCCCATGACATATGCATTTAGTGCTGGTAAAACAATTGCCCGTTTGGTACTTGCTATAGCTCCTTAGCCAGCTCATAGATAAGGGCCTGAAACAGATGTGTGCTGCCTGATGCTGAGCTGGCTCCAATTCCTTAGTGTCTCTGTCAGTGAGGTGCTTTGGTGAGCATCAAAACAGGAGGATACAAAGGCTTCTGTAACTATGAGCAGAAAGGAAAGGGAGAAATAAGATGCAGTAATACTGCGGAAGTGAGGTATACGGAATCTTTGATTTCAGAAAAGAGACAGAGGTCTCTTTTAGGAAAGGTATAAGGTATAGGAAAATGACATCAGGAAATCCAGATGAAAAAAGAAATACAAAGATCGCTGGCAGGTGTAGCTGGTTTGGCATTTCACACAGTTTTCATCTTTTAGTAGCAGCAATGTTGGAACTTGAGTGTATTTTTGAAGAAGAAATAAGAAGTGATAATTTTTTCACAATCTTCCCCATATTAGACCTTTAATAAAAGAATAAAACACCATTGAGGGTGATGTAGTAAATAATGTTACATGATTACTTCCTAATGGTTATTTTTTGAAAAAAATGCACAGATTTTTAATTTATTTTCCCAGGAATTTGCTATATGTGACCTATTTAAGGTAATCAGAATTTCCTTGTTTCTCTGGTTGGTTCTTCCTGCAACAACTTGAGTGACTTCTTCAACTCAGTTTTTATATGCTGATGAGTGTCTCATACTTCTATTCTAAATGCCCTGTACCTTACCATCCTTAGCCTAGAGGGTGAATATCCCTGTATGAACAGAGCATGTATTAATAGTTTTCATAATACGAAGCAGCACTAATACGCTATTTTAAGCTGTCATGTAATATGGTTCCTCTTGTGAACTACGAATTCATTTATAAATGAGATTAGGAATTTTTTTGTGTTACTAATCCTTTCCTATTTTTACTGTCCACTGCTGTTGGATTGCACTTGTCATTTACAGGCACTGTCACATTAGGAGCTCCTACCTATGATTATTTATATATATTTTTGCTTTGTTTCTGGGTCTTATGCCATCAGCTTTAGACACTTGAATTTCTATAGAATGTAAAGGGTACAAACACCAAGAATATCTAATTTCATCTGTTGTATTACTCTAGTACATAAAGTTATCTAGTTCTTTCTATATGTTATAGTAAACTTTCTCTGTACTGATTGTTGATCATTGGCAAATGTAACTAGCATGTTCCTGCATATGAGGAAGTGTTGCTAGGGAGGATGGGATTGTAGGGTTTCTTACCTTTATCTGTTGTAATAAGGCTAAGTGATTTTTTTTTTTAAACTTTGTCCAATATTGCAGTTATCATATTTTTAATGTTCTGCAACTTGAGAAGCAAAATATGAAATTTTAATTCTAAAACAAAATCCTATTCTCATTAAATAGAAAAAAAAATTCTTCTATGTTCTCTATACATACGGATTCTTTTTATTTCTTTAATTTTCTTTAAATATTCTTTTCAAGATTTTAGATTTTAGTAATTATTTTTATTGTCTTTCTAAGCATGAAGTTATTCTTGCCTAGTTTTGTTTTACCATTATTATTATTAAGTATTCTTCTTGATTAGGCAAGAATTGATCAGAGGAGGCTCTTGTCATAGCGATGTGTCTGGTAAGGTCAGAAGCTTTTCCCACAGTTCCCCCACATCCCCACACCATTTTTCCTTTTGATTAAGATATTGTTCCGAGATAAACTCATGTGAATATGCTGAATTTAGTGTCTTCCACATTTTGGAGGAATTGCTACAGATGCTTTTTGACTTGGTTTTGTTTATCCTCTAGTTTAAAATACTTTATAGTTGTTCAACTCAAGGTCACTTTCCGCATGCAGGTCTACTAATCTTAACTACTTATCAAAACAGTGTCTGAGATAATAGAGCATGTAGCTGATTCTGTGTAAGGACAAAGTCACAAATTCCCTCTTGAATTCATATCTCTAGTCACAATATTGGTACTATATGTTCTTTAATCTGTTTCTGGAAATGCAGACATTCCAGTAATTACAAACTTCTAGTAGTGTTTGTAGTGTTTGTCTCCAGGCCAGAGCCAAAAAATTCTCCATACAGGCTGAGCATAAGAAAGGACAATCTTTTACAGGACTTCTAAATACTTCTGTTCACAAAACAGATTGCATTTCATTTTTGCTTGTTAACTACTACTGGTTTTTGACTACCCACAACTATGTTTTTCTGCAGACCAACGCTATTTTTTATTACTTTGGAATAGCAATTAAAGTTACTTGAGAGTAATATGAAGACTTTTTTAATATTACGATAATATTCTTACTAAACCTTTTTTTCATGTGTGAACAAGATGTTGGCTTTAATTTAGCAAGAAGTGAATGATTTCTAGTATATATGATTATGAAATGGATTCCTAAACTAATATAAATTCTAAATTTACAAAAACTTCTCCTGACAGAATTTATGCTCATTTGTATGTATAAATATGTGAACACATACAATTTTTTGAAATTTGGATTAGGAATATTTGTTCTTTATTGAATTATGCTGAATGTTTGGGATTTTTTTTGGTAAGAAAGAAAATCTGTCTGTGCTTCACATCTCCATATTTGTAGTGATTTCATATAGTGTGACTTAGACTGAAGTTTTTTGACTTGCTGTACTCCTCTAAAAAAACTTGCAATTGCAAAGCTTAATGTACAGTGTTCAACTTTTAGAAATTAAGTAGTGAACTTAAATCATTTTCAGTACTAAAATTTCTTTTATAGCATATAGATATGTAGGTAGAGATGTCATCATTAAGTATGCTAATATTCTATGTATGTATATAAAAATGTTCTAGAATATTTTATAAGTATGTTAGTAAATTTTAAATCTGAATCTTTATATTCCATATAGGCATTGTAAACATGCTTTAGTTTCTGTTTTGCTTAGTCAAATTATAAGATGCCCTCTTTTGAAGAACATCTTAGAGCAAATCTTTTGAAGAGCATTATCAGAAACTGCAGAGCACTTAGTGCAAATTAGACACCAGAATAGTCACTTTGCAAAATCTAGTCGTGATCTGATATTCAGGCAGAATCTTATTGTATCTTCTAGTAAGTTTAAAAAGGTCTTTGTTCAATATGCACCAAGAGAACAGTTAGATAAGATTTCCTTCCATCATACTTACTGAAGGAAAAAAAAAAAAAAAAAAAGATAGGATCTGGTAACCGTTAATTTCCAGCAACTATTCAAAGATTGAGGTAAATCTTTGGGCACACTCAAGGAGGGGGGAAGTAAATCAATAATGTGGTTACTTGCTGTGCTTACCAGAAAGGATAGCTGTTAAAATCTTGCTATGTTCAGGCTTGAATTTAAAAAGTTATTCAACTGATTATATTATTAGATTGAGGATGACAAAAAGACTGAATCTTTATTTATTTTAACAGTATCTGCAGATAGATTGCTATCCTCCCACGTTGTTTCTAAACATTTTTGCTTGGGAAAGAGACCAAATTTTTCATCATTCTTGACTTTTACAGGATGCATTTGTTTTGCATCTTAAAGCTCCCAGATATTCTCCAAATACCCTGAGATTTACTAAATCAGTGGACTGGCGGTGTTAGACCTCATCCTCAGGTGCTTTGTCTTCTGGGAGGCCTATCTAGAGGTGCTAGGTAGAATGGGCAGAATGGGCCCACATTTGTATTTGCCTGGGCTGCCCAAGGGGGGGTTTCATAGTTGCATGTTGTGCACTTGGGGGCTTTGAGAGAGAAGCACGTGGCCCTGGAGGAGCTGGTGGGGCTGTCGCCGCGATCCTGTGGCTCTGCAGTAGTCGGCACAGATGGAGCAGCAGGAAGCAACAGCCGCAGAACGGGGGAAGGACACCGACACTGGGTTGTGGCCGCAGGGGTGGGAGAGGGAAAAAAGAAGTGGGAGAGGGAAAAAAGAAGTGGCAGCAGCAGCGGGTCGGAGCGGACAGGCGAAGGGGCAGCAGGCACGGCTGCGGAGCAGCGAACATGGAGGCAATTGTCTGTGCAGGGTGGACGAGGAGGAGGAGAAAGCAGTGGCTGCCGGCCTTGTCTTTAAAGAAGGGGGAAGCTCTTGACCACACTGAGTGCTTAGAACTAATTGCTCTACCCGTTTTATGTATTTTTATGTTAATACTGTCATTGACATAAAGATAGTTCAAGGAAGAACATACACAAAAGTCAAATAAATTGATGTGTTGTTGGCCCATTTTAGTGATGTAGCAACATCACCAGATAATCCCAGCACTGCTGGAGGTTTAATCCATGTGCTTAGAGTTAAGGACACAGCTGCAGTGCTACTGACCTGTGTAAGTCCTTGTGCATGTATTATTTCACAGATTCACCAGATTGTGTTACTCCCATTTTAAGGTATCTCTTTGCTGCTTGGAACAGTTTTGCTTCTGCCAACATTTTAAGTTTTGATAATGTCATAGAATTTATATGAATAGTAAATTTTAAAATACTCCATAGCAGCTACAAATACTACAGTAGTTTAATAAACATGCCTTTATATACATATGACTGAATAATGTTTCAAGGGATGCTTACATAGAAAAAGCATGCTACTTCTGTTAGTGGCTTTAGTACTGCTTTTTTCTTGTTTTTTTTTTCCTCTGTGACATGTTTATGAGATAAAGGGTTTGGGACACTACCTTTTTTTTACTTTTGCATAATGCCATTGTTTTGTTTATGATATTTGGTTATGTTGATTATAATACTTCTTATAATACCTCTTGACCTTAGGAAGCATTTTTTGACCTTAATAAAGTTTGGAATTTCCTGAATTAAGCTCCAACTAAAGAAACACTTCACAAGAAAAACAAAAAAGTACATATTTACCCATTTAAGCATATCTACAATTTGTAAAAATGTTTAATTGAAATCTGTTTTGTGAAACCTCAAGTAAATTTTTTTTTTAACCTTTTATTTGAAATTGGATAATTGTCTGCATATGATGTGTGAGATTTATGTCAGCTAATGTTAACTATGTACAGTCAGCTGTAATCTACATTAGTTTAGCTTAGCTGCTTACGCTCCCTCTGTATTACATGGGAGAAAGAAACTTACAAATTTCAATTTCAGAATTTCAAGTTCTTAATGAAGAAAGTCATTCATTTGCTTGTTTTTACATCAGAACTGTCTGTGGAAGCAAGAAACTGTGTGATTATTTTTCCTCTCCTTGGTCACAAGTTCATTAAGCCCATTTCTAACCTGTTCCATAGGGATAAAGCTGTGTATTTCAAAAAACAGTCCTCCACAGCTGGTCTAGAGATGGGTTTTCATCTTTTGGATGTGGGCTGTGGGGCAGGGCTGCAGGGGCAGCTGGCTGAATCCTTTCGTTTACAGCTCCCTCGTGACTTAGCAGAATTGCCTTGGAGATCTACCTTCTCTTGGACACCGGGAGCTCTGCGGCCTGTTTCTTGGGCATTAAGAAGCCAACAAACTCTGCTGGGATGTATGAGCTGTCTATGATCCGGTTCATCTGCAGTTCAGAGCAGGGCCTGTTAGTGGGTAGGGAGGGTGCTGCATGCAGGAGCGTAGACTTGTGCAGGATTGTGGGGTTTCGTGTAACACAGCTGATGACGGGGAGTAGGGAATTGGTGCGCCAGCTGAATGAGAAGATGAGGAGAGGACATGCACCACAGCAAGCTCTTACTTTCAGTGCATTACAGTTTAGAAAGCAGAACAAAAATAACTTCCAAATTTTCTTGCCAAAACTTCTGTAAATAATTGCATTCTTAAAGATCTTGTGTAGAAATAAGTGAAGATATTTTACTTGGATTCAGTAGGTTGCAGCTTTGCTGCAACTCTCTGATCATCCCTACCCATTTTCTTACAGTTCCATGTTGTAAACAGGCCTTTCATCACTGCAGGTATCAATACTCCCCCTGCCGTATGTTTTCTCATTTCCATGTGCTGGTTTATTGTTGGACTGCGGTACAATGCCTCAAGACTTTGATTTATGAAACAATCCAGTTTTGATGTTGAAGTTGAAGCTGCTGAACTGTTTATTTAGTTCTCATACCCTAAAATTGTTTAGTTTTTGAGAGCTAGATTTATTTCCACCGTAAACTGCCTCAGCAGAATATTTTTATATAAGAAGATGCTCCATATTCATAAAGATGAATGTGGCTGTATGGACAGAATGTTGTGGTCACACATTAATAATTACAGTCAAACACAGAGCTGTTATTGATCTCTGCTAATAAAATCATCATGTATGAGGTATAAACCAAACAGGAATTCAATATTCAGGATGTGGTTGTAACCACCAGTTGTAGTCTTACAATAGCAAAATGTGACTTTTTTTTTTTTTAATATCATTTGTTTGCCCATTTGTTTTTATTACTTGTTTAGTGTGTTGTGGGGGTGCTAAGACTGCATGTCACTTTTAGGAATTAAGCTAAAACTGATTAATATCCATGGTGTCTCTGCTGTGGAATCTCTAGGCCAATCCGTCTTCCATACTTATAATCTCCAGTTACATGTATCCATTCACTGGTGTTGTAAGGAGCTACTGATTCGGGGCATCTGCATGACTTGAAAATGTTGGTGTTCAGGTTTCCTTTGTTCTCTTCTTGTCATGATTCTACCCACTGAAGTCGTGTTAAGCTAATGTACAATTAACTTATATTTTCAGAGACAAAAATATTATAACACCCCTTTATGCTTGTGTTTTTCTTTGCCTGTGATAAGAAAGAGTTAATCTGTCCATGCCTTGACACACTTCCACATATATGTAAGATAATTTCATTTGGTTCATATTTTGAATCATAATCAGCTCTTGAATTCACGGTGCTTTTTTTTTTTTTTTTTTTTTTTTTTTTGAGTGCCAGAATACATGCTTAAAATGTGATACTTTCTGGAAGTCTGGAAGTAATTGGAAAATAGGATTTTGAGTGTTGGTGTTTACAATGCCAGAAAAACAGAAACTCTTCTTAGTAGAATTCAAATTTTGGAGTATCTTTTAGAAGTCTAAAGGTTTCATAAAGTAACTAAGAAGCTTAGATGGTCTCAATTGTCCTTTGTGTTTCTTAAAATAATGTACTTTTTTTTTTAATGTTTTAAATGTAAATATTTTTTCCCCTTGAAAAATGGTAGAGAGATTTTCTTCTCCTTCTGATGTGTGTGCATCGAAAGTGTTCGAGTTCTATTACTATTTGTTTAGGACAGTGGGATGTTTTGAACGGACATTTAAATGTCTCACTGTGTGTTATGCTGTCCTAGTTCTTCTGCAGGCATTCTGTTTAAAAAAATGAGTCTCTACTTTGACACTTACATTTATTTGGAACAGTATTTCACAAAAGTTTCCCGAAATAGAAATCTTTGAGTCTATAGACTTTCCTGGCATACATGCTTTCCTGGATTAAAATTGGTGGCATGTGGCCAATTGAAGCTTTTCAGATTTTCTGAAGCTCACCACCCTTGAAAGTGCTTCAACTTGCTACCAGTTGTTCAAAAATAATACTAATAAAAAATTCAAGCAAACTCAGTAAAGCTAATAAAAATGTGAGTGCTACATATGGTAAGGACAAAGAGGTCAGCATTTTCGTATTCTAAAGGAATCACGGATGTCTAAATAAATATGGTCAAGGGTTTATTGTTGTATTCTAGCAGAAATACTGATTCCTTGCATCTGTGGCTGATTTGCAAGTCTTGATCTACTGAAGATGCGGCAGGAATAATTTCATATTCATACAAAAGCAAGCTGCATGCTACCAGAGTTTAGAAAATCTTCACTGCTTTAAGCTGGTGTGCTGGTTTCATCTACAAGCTGAACAAGATGGTTTTGTTTCAACATATTCTGTACATTTATAGATTTTTGTTACTTAAAAATTATTTCACCCTCTTTTTGGGAATTTCTCCTCACTGTCATGGGTAAGTAAATGAAAAGCTGACTAAAAGGAACACTTTGCTTTGTAGAGACTAGCTTGAAGTTTTGTATACAAAATAGTTTCTGTGATCCATTTCCTTAAAAGTTGCATCTCTTGCTTTCCAGTATGTAGGCCAAAACAGAAGTGGGGAAAAAAATAAATTGAAAGACTGAAGGGAAACAAAAAATCTTGCTTTTGAGGACTTCCTCATTTCCGATATATACAGTTGTTCCAGGCAAAACCCGCCTGGCTGCCACCCTGTGCCCCGTGCTCTGGGCATCCCTGCTGGAGCGGGGGGCTTGGACTAGATGATCTCGAGAGGCCCCTTCCAACCTCAACCATTCTGGGATTCTGTGACTCTGTGATACAGAAATCATATCTCATTGAGATATTCTAAGAGTGACTGATACTGTGAAATATGTTGGAAATAAAACTATGTTGTAAACTAGTAAAGCATGTTATAAGACTTTTGTAATTTGCAGAGAGTTCTCGTGATTATGAGATATGTCATGTGGCTGTGTCCAGATTCATTGTGGAATGAACGTTAGTTTGGTACTGTTAAAGATGCATCATTGGGTATTAAATACTAATAAGTCAAGCAATGACCTGAGGACTGGGTTAGAGATGTAAGCTGATTTTAGTTTAGAAAATAAAAAGAGATTGAAAGTCTGAGGTGGGAATGAATTTTCTTCTCCCTGTTACAGAACTCTGTGATGGTGCCCTTATAACCCTTGCCATTTCTTATGGAAAATTTCTATGTTAATTTTAGAAGTAAATGCCAAGAAGTTCTGGGTATGGGTACCTGCATTTACTATTCTGTGCTATCTCTAGTGCCTCTGTTACATTGAGAAAAATTTGAATTGTGGCTTTCAAAGATAGAAGATTGTGATGATTGATAACTGAAGATCGGGACCATTCTCTCTACTTGCCGCTGTCAAATTGGTATATGTCTTTGTAATGCTGCATCAGCCGACCCTTCAAGCTTTTTATACCAAATTGATTATGCAGTATTTTGAACGGCTTTCTTTCATTTAGTTCGGTGTTCTATATTCTGTTTAATTGCCTAGTTCAGACTAATAACTGGTTTTGTTCTTACTTCCAGGAAGTGTAGCTCTACTTTAATTGCCGTATCTGATTTCACATTAGTGCTCGTATCCTAGCAACCCGCTTCCTTTGTAGTTTTCTACTTCATCCTTGTTGCTTCTGCAGCTTGACCAACCTTTCTTTCTTGTGTGTTGCAATGCGACTCTCAAGATGATCCTGTCTAATCTGACATTTATTTCTGCAATAAAATGCAGAATATTCAGTCCTGACTCCATCTGGAGTCCAGAGTAGGCAAGTCTAGTGAAAATAGATGTAGATGTGGATCTTTTGGCTGTGTTCATGGGTTTCTATTCTTTATCATTTATTAAGATAAGGTAAATGTAGCTTTTTCCTTGAAGTGCTTCTTGATCCTGAAAAACTGTTTGATCATCTTTAGTGCATACAGAGCTATGTTACACAGAATTGGCTTTCAGATTCAGGATGAGGTGAGATCCACGCTGATAAGCATGTGTTGTTTTCCTCTCGGGAGATGCTTCCTTGGGAGGAGAGGCTGTCAATTTTATGAACAGAATAGAAAGAACGCTGCATATGTGTTGTATTGGAGTGAATAGGCATTACATATCTAGCTGGGCTTGCAGTTTCACTTTTTTTGTTTGTTTATTTTTCCTTTTTTTCCCCAGTTGGAATGGCTAGAAATTCGCACAATTAAAGTGAAGTAGGAATTCTAATTAATTTAATAACATTTTTCTTCTGCTTACTTCCTTTGTCAGAAAATAGATTTTTGCAAGAAATGTGTTTACTTTCTGGAGCTCTAAACCAAGTTGGGATGATGTTTGATTTCAAATATTGCCATCAAACTTCAAGAAAAAAGATAAGAGCACTGAGGAACTGCAGTTATTTGAAGGATTTCTGGGGAGGGGGAATAGGTGGACAGACTTCCTTTCCATTTAGAATAATGTGGGGATAATGCTGGCAAGTTCATAAAAAAAAGACATGAGATTTTTTTTTTGTACTGATAAACACTTAAACTCTCTTTTGTGGTTACAGACAAACTCTGATGTAAATGAGTTGCATTGCACTACCAGTACTTAAGTGCTCGCTAATATGTGAATAAACTTTAAAACTATTTTTTAAATTTATTTAACTTGATTCTTTGTCAGTAGGTAATCCATCTGGAAATGATAAAGATGACAAAACTATCTCTGAGCATAGAAGGAGTGCCTATGACAACTGATGATCTTTGCTACATAGAAAGAAAATGCTTTGGGGAGACTTTTGCTTGTAAATTAATGAAATTATTTATTAAAAACATATTGTTAGAAGAAGAGATCCTGTAAACCCACAGTCTCACAGCATGCCTGCCTTAGAGGCCCGTGAATTCGGAATTCTTGAGAAAACTGGAGTTGCAGTCAGGAGATGTGCAGAGAATCCCAACTGCACCTTCTGGCTGCTGCCGTGTGTTTGGAGTCGCTGCGAAAAGACGTAAAGCAGATTTAAACCTGAGCTCACACATCTGCTGTGGAAAGAATGTGGGCTCCCTTCAGTTAGAACTCAACAATTCTGTGCTCTGAGAACTTAAAAATGCGACTAGGTTATTTCCCTCCCTTTACTCCTCCCCAGGATCCTGGATAGTTGGGATGTTGAGTGCTCATGTCATTTAATGAGCATTTTTTTGCACATTCCCAGTGGAAGTTACATCCTTTCCAATACGTCTTTGTGATTTCCTGCTTAATGAGTACAGATGCTTATTTCTTCACTCCTTTATAAGTAGATTCTTTTCAACCATAAAAGGTTGAAAATTTCTCTTGAGTAAGTATAGATGGGAAAAAATCTTTCTTTTCTGGACAGGTAATAGAAATGTTTTGTTGCTTGAAACATTCAGGTATTCTGATATGATGTATTTGTTATTTCCACGACAGCACTATTATTCCTAATTTTTATTTTAGTTCCTAAAGATTTCTTTTGCAAACTTCTTATCTGTGGACTGTGACTTTTTGTGAACACTGGTATAGCTAACAAGGAGCTAGAGCTGTGATTTAGAATCCTGCTGACTGAGCCCGTATTGAAGATGAATTGCTTTGAAAAGATGTGGATCTTGGGAATTTTTGGGGCTTTCGATAAGTAATTGATGAAAGTGATTAATCTCGTTTTTTAAAGAGAGATATATAAGGAGAGCTGTTGCGTATATCCCTGTGTCTTGAAGTGTGTACAGGTTTAAAGTATTGTTTTCTTTTTTTTGTATATGTGTATATATTTGTATGCATGTGTGTGTGTGTATATATATATATACACACACATATATATAGCTTATATGTAGTTAGTTCACAAACTTTCTCAGAACTTTACAGAAACATAGTTATGTTTGTGAGGAGGAGTGAAAATACCAGCTCACTCTGATCAGAATTATTTGTACAGGTATCTTGTAGAATGTCTTATAGTAGGCACCACTCACCACTTCAGTAAAAAACTGTCTGAAGTTGTTCTCTCAGGAAAGAAGGTAAAATAAGGATATATAAGTGGGATTTAAGAATACATTACTAATTTAAATAAGAAAATCCTAGATCTGTTGACAACTTTTATTAAAACTAAAACAGAAAGCTAGTTAGAAAAATACAAAAGATTTTTCAGAAGAGTATTAAGAAAATGGATAACTACAACTAGTTATTATTACGGATTTTTTTTTTTTTTATACTTACTATTATTTTTCCTAGGGGAAAAAAAATTGTTTTCCTCTTGTGTTAAGAATAGAAGATATTCAAAGAAAAAAAATCATATTTAGGATATTTAATACATAATATATTTTTCCTTTTAAAAAATAAAATTCAATGTAAGTATATATCAATATGTTTACAAGTGCAAGTGGAGATCTAATCTGGTGTAATAGAGTTCTGATTTGTTTTAATCAATTTTTATTAATTCTTCCTTACATCTCTTCTTGATTTCAGCATGGTGCACAAATGGGCACCATAGCAGACAGGAGAGAAATCCTTCTTGCTCACCTCTTCTTGGATAGAGCAGAGAGGAGAGTCATTGAAGATGCAGGCAGGTCTTATGGATAACATAGATGTGCCTGGCTTCCACCCAGGCCAGGAAGGCTTCTGCACCTATTAAGACAGGGTTAAGGGTTTTCCTTGGAAGCAAAGAATTATTGATATCAAGCTGCTTAACTGTGATTCATCAGAGGCCCTGGGTATTAGTTTCAGACTAGCATCTTTATTTCTAATTCACAGGAAATATGTTACCTTCCATAATTAGCTGGTAGATTAACTAATAGGTGTTTTTTTCTACTCTGGGATAAACCATGTTTTCCTGTTTTTGGGATAAAAGACCAATTGTAATTCGTGGAAAAAAAAAAAAAAAAAAAAAAAAGTTTAGGAAAACATCTCAGTACTTTAAATATGTATATATATATGTAGGTGGCCAGAAACTACTGACTGAGCTTCAAGCTGTTGCCTGTTTCACACTGCTAATAGCAGTCAGTGTTTTAATGAGTAACAATTGTGCAGCAGATGAGATGTCAGTGTGTGAACTACCCTGGGGTGGCATGCTCCAGAGCTTGTAGATCATTAAGGCCATTCAGTTTTTGCTATCTGTTGTTCAGAAAGCTCTCAGTGCTACCAGTTCTACATACAGGAGCCTGGAAGCCTCCATAGACCAAGCCTGAGAATGAAACCTCAGAGCTTTCGTATTCCCTTGGGCAGAGACACTGGCAGTTTTCAACGTTGAGTCAGAGCTCCGTATCCCAGAGGAAGGAAACAGGAAAACCTGGGCACAGAAAGACTTTCCTCTTCCCATTCATTCAGTTTGTTACAGAACTGCTGACATTACCACAGCTTGTCCTGCAGTTGCAGTAACGAAGGGTAACCTCCATGAGTAACGTGCTCAGAAATTCCTGATTTCATGAAAGATTAATCACTTCTGTACACTTTGTATGCTTCTGTGTACTTTGATCGTATTTGTCGTTTTCCAGCATTCCATTAGAAAATAACTTGCTCTATATAAGAGTCAATATTGAAAACGTAACACATCAGAGCTGTGTAGCATGAGAGGCTAATCTGTCTCTCCAAAGTAGAATATAACTTATATTGTCTTTTTTTACTATATCATCTGGAAGAGACTCACAGATGCTAAAACTATAAAAAACATATGTTCTATAATGGAACACATAGATAGTTTCTGTTCCTACAGAGAGGTAAGAGCAGAATTTGTGTTTATTAGTATGCATGCAGTCTGTATGCTTAATCTCCATTAAAAAAAAAAAAAGATACAACCAAAGCTTTTACTCATGGAGTGTTGCGGTTTCTTAATAACTTTAATGGCCACTCACCTTTTTGTGATCTGTATTTTGGAAGCTGAAAGAACTAGAGAGCTTCCCAAGAGAAAAGGGCAGGGGGCAATAAACCCAACTGAACAGCTCTCTTGTAGTTCAGCTTGATAGTTGGACTGTAAATTGAAGTGGCTCCTAAGTATCTTTTCCACAGGATTTATTCTCTTCCAGTGTTTTGGGTTTACTAATGAATTGACATCTGTGAGGAAAGAAATAGAGCATAACAACAGAGTTGCTAGTTTAATGGAGTCCAACGCAAAGTTCTGAAAGTGTGACTGGATTCTTCATGAGGCAAGTGGGTGTTCAGAGTTTTTTGCAGTACTTCCTCTATGACACTTGCACGTTGACTTTGGTGATTGTTAGTCTGCTATCATAATCAGTTATTCATTTTTCACAGTATACATGCTAAGTTGTTATTGTATTTAGTGCTACTTTTCCGAAAAGCCCAGTTAAAGGCAACCCTCATTTAATACTAGAACAATGAAAGAACGAACATAAGAAATAGGAAACACAATTGCAGCAGTTTTGAACGGCATTCGCAAATTCAGTCCTCAGTTTGTGTGTGTTGTAGAAATCAAATTAATACTGGGTAAGGAGTGGCCTGCCCTAAGAGGATAGTACTTTTTTTCTGACCACCATAGTACATGCCCTATGCTTATGTTATCCATTTGAATAGTTTTGATAAATATGTTTACATAAGCGTTTTTAATTGGTACCAACAGCCTAAAGGAAAAAAAAAAAAAAAAAGATTTCTGTTTTATGAAGCTCTAAATGATTCATTATCTGAAGTCTGTACATCTTGATTTGGGCACGATGGAAAGACATTGAGCTGAAATTGCTTAAAAGAGCAAGGAGGAAGAGTTCATAAGAACTTCTTTGTTGATATTCCTATCTTTGGGAATTAGTATTCTTCCCTTTCCCATATTTAGTCTATTGGACTGGTGATTACAAAAAGCTTTCTAGTCAAGTGATTTAGATAAAGGAAATGATCAATGGGCCTCCGAACTAAACCCAGAGGGCTAATTTAGGGACATTCTCATTACTGTCTTACTTGTGTTTCAGTGAAGAACACTTAATTATCAGTAAGTACTTGTATTTCCATTCAGATAATTGACTTGAGTATAACTGCCTTCATGTTAGGTATTCAAAACTGATAACCTGGAGTATTTTGCTTACCTGACTTTAGAAATACATTTATTTTGACACTTATTTTATGTAATTCCATTTGATCTTGATATAGTCTGAAACCTCATAAATAGACACTTTGCATCCCAGTTGGTTGATGAAAATAAGTATGAACAAATATTTTGTCACTTTTAACGCACCCTTAATTCATATAACATTTTAAATCATTCCCTTTTAAAATATTATTTTAATTAGTTTGAACTTGCAAATATGTGTTAAGTTTATGCGGCAGTGTCTTTTATATTAGAAATGCCGTGTAATTACATTTTCTCCGACATGAAAAATGAATTAGTGCTGCACTTTGTGTGATGACAAATTTTCCTGTTTGTTCTAATTTTACTGAATAGCGTACTGTAGCTTCTTTGGCACAACCTAGAATAACTCTATTTAGCTATGAAAGTAGGAACTGAGCTTAACACCAGAAGAAGCCAACATAATGTGTAAGCAATTAACTTACGTGAAAGCCAAGTAAAACAACTATGAAAAGGTCAGCATGGGAAAGTTGGCTACCAGTGTATCTAGCCGCAGTAGATAGTGACCATAAATCTAAACTAAATTTAAGAATTTACTCCTGTACAGTATGAGTCTTTTGTGCAATTCATTATTTTTTGTATAACTGACATTATTAAGAGAATTTTTGTAACAGTCTCTCAGAGTGTTCTCCTATCTCTTTTATTACTTAATTTATTTTAGTGGTTTGATTTATGCAGGGTTTAAAACCCTCCATGGGCTTAAACCGCATCTACACAAGTTCATAATAATAGAAGAAATTCTGTGAAGCCTGCTAAATACAAAGACTCTTGATCTGGAAATCTGTGATACAAACTGTTGGAGTTATTTTGGGTTTGAGTGTTCTCTACTTCAAGTGTCAGATCACAATGTAGTAACAGGGAAGTGTTTTTACATTTACTAAGCCTTGTCTCCAGATATCTGCTTTTGACCACTGACAAAAAGCTACTGGATTAGATGGATCTTTCATCTGACTTGCTCCCTACATTCTTATATTATAAACAAAAGTAAGGATGTTTAGAGATAAGAAATTTTGTGAAGTATCCTCTGGCCCTAATCTGAATATCAAGCACTTTGCAGTGAGATTATACTAGCAGATGTGGCTCGTGCTTCTTCCCCAGCTTTCCAATTGGAAGGCTGTGGGAGAGGGTAAAAAGATTTCCAAGAGTTAACATATATTTCATTCACTGCTCTTTCCTTGTCTGCATAGCTAGTCATTTTGACACGGAAAGAAATTAGGTTGGTCAACTATAAGTTACCTTTGGTAAATCCATGTTAACTGTTCCTGACTGATCTTTTTTTGTATGTTTTGAAATGGTTTACAAGAGGTAATCCATTCATCCAATACATGGTTTATGCTTTCCTTCTTGCGTTGGGTGATTACCTAAAAAATAGTGCACAATTTGGGCTTTGAGAACATTTTGGATATCTGTATGAATTCTGTGCTAACATGTGATGGAATGCCATTAACCAAGTGTTTGTTGTTCTTGACTGAAGTGCAGTAGGCTTCCAGGCTTCTCCTTATGAAATCCATGTTGGCTTTTCCAGTATAAATCGTATTTATCCACCTGTCTACTAACACAGTCTACTAACTTTAATCTCTGTTATGGTGTCTACCCTTTTGCCCAATAAAGAGATCAAGCATATGGAACCTTTTTAAAATAGTAGTGTTGTTTCCACCTCATACATAGGAAGGTAATTTTGAATGCAAATGTAATATGCCAGCTGTGAAGTGCTATAGAAATATATTGTGTTGAATGGGCAGATCCTGTGCAACTTAAGGGTGTTTTAACTGAAAAAATGTGATGGTGGCCCTGAAGTAAACTGATTACTGGTGCTAATCGGAGCATTCAAATAAGATTTTTTAAGAAGCAGTTTGCTAGGTAGGTTAGAAGCTGCAAATTCTTCTGACAGGCCAAAGATATGTATCACTGGAAAATGTGTGCTGCAATTACTTACTCTTAGTGACCAATGGAGATAAAAAAAATCAGCCTTCAAAGGAATGTTCATTACCTGCTGACTGTGAAGAGATGAAGAACAGATTATTGTTGTCACATACAATTCAAGCTGAGCGGAAGCAGTCATCTTCATAGTACTTGTCACAAAATAAGTGGTCTCTCACAGCAGAGAGAGGGAGACACAGTGGTGTAAATACACTTGCTGCAACATCTGTCCCCATTATTCTAATATGACATATGTGCTAGCATGTACAATTTAAAATGAATATTAATGAATTGAATAAATAGGCAAATGATGTAAATAATTTAAAGTTCTGTATGTGTTGTGAGAAAACAGAATCTTGATATAATGAGATACCTGCATCACACAATGTGAGACCATTATTTTCTTTTCTTTTAGATCTTTTTTCTGTTTGAATGGTATGCAGTTTTCTGTCTAGGTTTAATGATTAGTCAGATGGGTTTATAGACTGACATGAATTCCTATAGATTTTTTTCCACAGAGTATAAGATCAGTTGTGCCAGGTCAGACTAAAGAACCTTCTAGTTTAGTCTCTTGGCCTCAGCTGTAGCCGAAAGAAGATGCCGAAAGAAGGTAAGAGCAAAGCATGTGCTGCAGTGAAACTTCCCTGCAGTATTATTGCACTCTCCAGTAAATTGGGACTGAGGTACTTCTGGGCTTCATGAGGGATGTTTCCTCTTTAATAGGTATTTGGCCTTCTTCACAGTCATCTTTGCCTTTAGCATCTTCTATAACTGATTACTCTCAGCAACCTCAGTTACCTCCCTATTGACAACCTCTTCCAGATAACTTAAGAGTAGGCCACTTAGTTGGTATCCACATCACTTAACTGAATGTCTCAGGCTCCAGTACCCATCCCTTTAAAAATTCCACCAGTGACTTCACTGTGCTGGGAACTATCACCGTCTATTTCCCCCTTTATGTGTTAGCCAGATATTCCTTCATGCTGGCTCTTGTGCCCTGTGCCAGCTTTGTTGAAAGCCTTTTTGAATTAGACCCCCATCTGCAGCTTTTTGACACCTTAGCATGACTCCAATGGATTTGTGAGGTATCAGTTCCCTTTGCAAAAGCCATGTTGATTCTTATTCAGGATGTTGAACTTAATCCCCAAGCCTACTAATCTATTCTTAGTTAGGGTTTCTACTAATTTGCTCAGTAAATACATTAGTTTACAGAGCTTTAAGTTTTCAGGGGATATGCAGAAAAGCTTTTAAACTGGATAGAGGTTTGCTGTGTGCTCTGTCTCCTAATGTCATGCCATAGTTAGTTCAGTTATTTTATCCCTGAGTTCCTCTAAATCTCTTTGGTAAAAACCGTCTGCTCCTGGTCTTTTTTTTTTTTTTTTTTTTTTTAAACATTCACTACTGTTCATTAGTGTTTTAGTGCTTTTTAGGATTTTGTACTGTACTTCTTCCATAGCTTTCTCTGTGAACAGAACTTTTCAGAGCCCAACTCTTCGAGTTCCTCATGAAACAGAATTTCATCCCATCCTGCTCAAAACTATAGATTTATTTTCTGCAAATGGTCTTCTTATAGATCACCCCTCAGAAGGCACTACAGACCTTCTGCCAAGTTTTCTGGTGCTATTGTGCTTGTAAAAAGATTTACTATTAGTTTTTATAACTTGTTCCACCAGTGTTCTTTGGCCTGGCTTACTGAGTTCTTACCTTTAACCTGCACATTTTATGATGCTTTCTTTCTGCTTATTTCAGCCATTTTGAAGAATGGCTCGTTTCTGCTATCCTCTGCCCTATTGTCTGGCATCTTTTTGTGCTTTCTCAAATCCTCAAATATGCATTTTTCTGTTTGGAGCTTAT
>VZSV01000027.1:2550917-2594209 GCA_013398735.1 Nothocercus julius | reverse complement strand
TTTTTTTTTTTAGCTTCCATACAGCTATTTTGGGCAAGCATCTTTATGCAATTCTCCTTGAAAATAAATACAATAGTTACGGAAACAATACTCCCTGATTTCATTAATATCAAGGTTATGAAACATCTCAGTAAAAGATTTTCCACTATTAAGCCTTGAAATTCAGCTGCTTAAAATATGTTCAATTATTTTGAAGTAGCTTTATTAAAAAATAAAGCTCAACCCAAGGACAGAAAATTACCCATTTCAACAATTTTTGTGAAAAGATTCTTTTTTTTTTTTTTTTTTTCTATTCTGCTCACAGCAGAATGGAAGTGCTCAGGGTGGTAGGACCCTGGTTGCACTAGTAGGTGCTAATGACCCTGACCAGCCCCACCTGGGACCATCACCCATCTCCTGCCCAGGGGCCAGGCAGCCCCATTTCAGCTGGTCCTGGGTCACACCTGTAGCTCTGCCTCCCTCCAGCTCCACTCCCTGCTCCCCTCAGCTGTCATCAGGATTTCTCAGGGTGGCCTCGGGCCCCACTATTTGCCTTGATTTTACTCTGTGCTTGTGCTGTGGATGAGCCTGGTCTGCTGGCCCCTGTTGGACTGTGCTCTTGCTGCTCCTTGAAAATGAGGTTTGTGAATTTTACAGATTTAGAGATTAAGATTTGAAGTAACTGCAATATCATGCCTGAGACTGTGGTTTCATATGAAGAAACTTGGTGAAAAGGAGGGTTTCACAGGTAGGAAATGGGGAAAATACTTCGAGAACTTTTCACTGTGAACAGTGCGTAGTACTACTACTACTAGCCTTAAGTACCTAGGTTTAAGTTTGTGGGATTGGAGACTAAAAATAACTTAATCTTTTCTTGTAAACTAAGCAAGCTTCTTATAGTTGTTCTTTAAGGTAATAAATCAGTCGAGCTTATGAACGTGTCATTCTTAGTATAGCCCTACAGCAGTACCTTTTCTTAAGGTAGATAGATGCATTCTGAAAATTGAATTATGTGTTTACTCAGTTATTGGTGTGTTTGAAAACAACCAAACAAGAAGATCGGAAGAAGAGTTTAGTAAGTTTGCTGTAAAAATTAGTCTAACAGTCAAAAGTCATCCACCTCCCCTTGAAGATACGACAAAAATTGTCATATGAGATGATATTTTACTTGAAGTGGAAAAATGGATATGCAGACTATTAAATAACTCTGAATACTCAGGAAAACCATCTTTTAAAAAAATGCATTAAGAAGTGCAATAAATATTAATTGAATATTAAATATTGCATTAAAACTACTTACAACTTTAGGGAAAACCTGTTGCACTTCTAAACCTCCTCCTCTAACAAAAAACAAGCAAACAGAACTGTTTTTCCTTACTGGAATTTGTCAATAAGGCTACTTAGTGCAATTTAGATCTCTTTCTTGCTATGTCCTTGTGCTCTTTCATGTTTCTGGTACTGTCCTCTTTCATGTTTCTCTCCCTGTGGAAGGAAGCTCAAGATATCGAAGGAGAAAGGATCAGTCATCAACTAGAAGGGCAGTCATGTTTCTCTTCATTTGCTTTTTCTTGTGCATGTGGCAGAGACCAGACCTCTCTGCCTTGTTCTCTCTGCTGCAGAGCAAGTCCTGTTTCAAGCAGGAATTGAAGATAAAGTAGTGTTGCTGTCAGTTATTTACCAAACTAAATTTTGAGACTTGTAAGCAGGGGGGAGAAAGTCAATTAAAGATTCAAAGCAGTGCTCTGGAAAGGAAGAAAAATTATGCATTTATTAATGAAACACGTTCTAAGATGCAAAGAATTCTTTATTACACTGTCAATCCTTTCTTACTATTACCACCCTTTGTGCCCATTGTTTTCCTACTTCTCCCCTACCCCATTCATAGAGTTGTAGAATCATTAAGGTTGGAAGGGACCTTTGGAGATGATCCACCAGTTCACGCAGCACTCTGAGGTGCATCCCATCAGAGCCCATGGATTTGTGGGTGTCAGCTTTCCCTAAGTGCTCTCTAACCCAGTCTTCCCCTACCCAGGGCAAGTCTTCCTCTCTTCAGGCTTCTTCTCTTGTCTCTAGGGTCTGGGATTCCAGAGGGCTGCCCTTGGTAAACACTGAAGCGAAGAAGGCTTTCAGCAACTCTGCTTTTTCTGTGTTTTTCATAACCAGGGCACCCACCCTGTTCACCAGAGGACCCACATTTTCCCTCATCTTCCTTTAGCCACTGATATATTTGAAGAAGCTCTTCTTGTTGTCTTTAACATCCCTTGCCAGATTTAATTCCAGATGTGCCTTCCTTGTCGCACCCCTGCATTCCCTGACAACATTCCTACATTCCTCCCAAGGAGCTTGTCCTTTTTTCCACATTGTGTGTACTGCCTTTTTCTGTTTGAATTTTGACAGCAGCTTCTTGTTCATCCTTGCAGGCCTCCTGCCGCCCTGCCTGACTTCTTACTCAAAGGGATGCACTGCTCCTGAGCATGGAGGAAGTGCTGCTTGAATACTAACCAGCTCTCTTGGGCCCCCTTTCCTTCTAGAGCCCTAGCCCATGGGATTCTTCCAAGGAGGTCTCTGAAGAGGCCAAAGTTGGCCCTTCTGAAGTTCATGGTTGCAAGGCTATTTACAGCCCTGCCTCCTCCTTGTTGGATCCTAAGCTCAACCAACTCATGATCACTACAGCCAAGACAACTATTACTACCACCACCACCAACAAACACCCCGCCCCTTCACTTCTCCAGCAAGTCTCTTTTTATTTGTTAGTGCCAGGTCCAGTAGCCCAACTCTCCTCGTTGGCTCCTGCACAACATGCATCAAAAAGTTATCATCAGTGATCTGCAGGAACCTCCAGGACTGTTTGTGCCTGCCTGTGTTGTCCTTCCAGTTGATGTCAGGGTGGTTGTAGTCCCATGAGAATCAGGGCCTGTGACCTTGAGGCTGCTTCCAGCTGTCTGTAGAAGGCCTCATCAACTTCTTCAATTCCTTCCAATCATTCGTTACAGCTGTGGAGAAATCTCCCATTACAAAGTACAAAATTCAACTTTTTGTGGTGTTTGGTGATAGGGTTTCTAAAATGCATTATATTCCCAAATAAACCTAAGTATTTTATGGGCTGAAAGGGCAGTCATTATTTCAGGTAACTTTTATGCAGTTAGCACTCAGTAACTAAAGCCTAATGAAGCATTCTTTATGCCATCACATATAAATATGTTACTTCATATTTTCTCTAAGTTTATTAAAATTCTCTCCTGAGGGTGATTATTTCAGCAAATGTAGTAAAACCACGTAGTACAATTCAGAATATGGTTGGGGCAGTGCAACAATGAAGAACGCTTCAAGTCTGTAGTAAGGTCTATAGCTCCTGCATATCTCAGAGCTTCAACTGTACTACATTACTCTTAGCAAATGAATTTAGCGCCAGAAAATACATGAGTCTCGCTCTAGGACTTGAGATGCTCTTGTTTTTTGAGAATTAGTCCTTTGGAGACAAAATGCAGGAAAATAAGAAAAATACATATTATTACTTATTTATTTTCCTTAAAGTACAATAGCCCATTAAACTAAAGAAAATGCTGGGTATTTTTACATTAGATTTATATGAAAATACTAAAGCATAGGATACTTTCCTATATAGCCATTAATAATTCACTTATTCCACTTCCTCCCCAAGAAAGTTGAGGGCAGGGAAGGACACCATGAAATATGTTTCTGTTGTTTTCATGCTGGTAAACCAAGTGTCACAGCAATGTGTTGTGGTTTTAAATACAGAGTGCAAGGTTACTATTCTTTGCTGTTGTTGAGGCTTATTCCAGCAGAACAACTTAAGCAGCTGTTTTCAGACTAAGTATTGAGTATAAAATGAAAGTAGTCATTTTTTATAACTTTTGGTATCTGGTTAACTTAATTTCTTTCTCCATTGAACGTGTCATTGTACTCCTAAGACTTTATTTTTTATAGAAGGTGTGTAAATCAACAGTTAAATTATGGATAATATTTTTCAAATGCTAAGTGTTAACAGAAACCAGAATTCTTTGGAATTACGACTTTCTTTTCTTATCTGTGAGTGTTGTTTAGATGGATATTTGATTTCAGAGTGGGTTGTGGGGTTTTTTTTTTTTTTTTTTTTTTTTTTTTTTTTTTTGTACCCTTGAGGTTAGAATTTGATAGTCTTTGTCTTAAAAAGTTGTTATGTGAAATTAATTGATATTTATTAACATTTGTATTTCTTGGCTGTCACTGTAATGTTGTAGTATGACTTAGGCTTTGAAGATTGTGTCTCCATGTGAATTGAACTGCGTGACTCCCTGTACGTTCTTCCCTTCGGCTTGAATATTTCTCTGGAGATCTTCAAGCCTATCATCGTTGTTTGCTTCAATAGTTTCTTTGATTTCCCCATATTTGTTTTAAATCTGTTAGACTATATAAACAAGATGACTGAAATATTTGAGTGAAAGAAAAAATGACTACTGCTATATTGTATACATGCTTTAAATTCTCTTATATTTGTAACAGTTTTTTTGTTTTGTCATATATGTTGGAAAACAGAATATTATCCAAGTATTTACTGAGTTTAAAATGTAATGGGAAATCTCACAAAATGCTCATCTATAAATCAGCTCTCATTTCATTTTTTTTAACTATGCTCAAAAAAACACTATCTTCCTTTGTGAAAATGCAGATTTTTCTTTTGAACAATTTCTAAACCCTGCTTTGATAATGAGGCAAGAAGAAGTGTTATAGGGTGGAATCTTGGAGATGGAATTTGCAGTCTTGTAGATTAGTTAATTCTCGGTTATGTTTTTGTTTTGGTCCCTCTTCCAGTTCAGAGGCCCTACAAATTCTCATGCTAGCAGCAAGAACGTAGGTGGCACGGAAGCAGAATGTGAATACTGGGAGAGGTGGAATTATTTCTTTCAGTCCCAGGAAGTAAAGACTTATCGCAACGTTTACTTGGAAGTAAAATTACAGCTATTGGGAAGAGATGGGTCCATTTGAAAGTCCATCTTAGTACTTATGAATATGATAATATTTACATTACACCTCTTTAATTTATTTCTGCTCTTGCAGGTTTTGAGGAAATATTTCTGTCTGCAAAGGGCAGCCGCTCTTATTTCTAGTTCTGGACTTCAAACATCAGTTGAATGTGCTCTTTCAATAGCTGATGCCTTCATGCAGTTAAATTGGTTGTGCATTTAATTTGTTCAGGCAAAGTAAGGGCTTGGTCAAAATCTAAACTCAGAAATATAATAATAATTAAAAAAAAGCAATGATGTAAAAGGTAAGTCTCTTTTATAAGGCTTTTTAAAGGAAGAATGCTAAAACGTTTTTCACAAATTCCTTGAGACTAACTTTGAGAGATTGTCTGTGTTGTCCTTTTCAGTTAGTTAATCATTTCAGTTTATTTAATACTCATGCATAAGTATGAATAAATACAGTAATTTCTTAAAACACCCTATTTCACAGATATTGCAAGAGAGCTAACTAGATGATGATGGTTGCATGATTGGATATTCAGTTGAGGAAGATGGTCTTCTATAAATGCTATTTCAGACTACCATAGAATAGTTCAGGTTGGAAGGGAGTTCAGAAGGTCTCTAGTTCAACCTCCTGCTCAAGCAGTATCAGCTCGTTGAAAGTTTTACCAAGTCAGGTCTTTAAAACCTCCAGGGATGAAAACCACATGGCTTCCCTGGATGATGTGCTCCACTGCCTGTCTGTTCTCCTGGGGCAAAAGTCCCTCATTGCCATTCTGAGCCTTTCTTGTTTCAGCTTCTACCTATTGCCTCTGACGTTTCCATTGTCTACCTATTGTCTCTGACATTGCAGGCATGGGAGCACAGCCCTGTTGCTGGGCCTTTGCTGAAGCTTTCTCTTGCCCAGGCAGAAGTCCTGGTCCCTTGGTGGGTCTTCACTGGGCAAGTGCTCCTGCTCACGATGATCTAGGTGGGAGCGCTGAACTTGCTGCCCTTTTCAGTGCCTTCTGGTTTGGGGCCTTGCTGCATGTCCAGCGGCCGGGGTCTCTCCAGCAGGGCCTGTCTCGCAGCCCCTGGCCTGTACTGGTGCAAAGGACTCTTCCTCTCCAAGCAGGGACTCTAGATCTCACCATGATCTTAGCGTTAGGTTCCTCTTGGCCCATTCCTGCAGCTCATGTAGGTCTCTCTGAATGGGAGCCCTGCCCTCGAGTGGATCAACAGTTGTCATCCCAGGCTTGATGAGAGTCTGCTACCTCGTTTCCTTCAGTTGATAAATGATGTGGGGCTGGCCTTCCCCAAGCGCGGGTATTGTGAACTTGGAACGATCTGAAGAGATCTTGTGAGAAGTGCATTGTCCTTCAAGTAAGAGAAAGTTGCAAGTTAGCTCTCCCCGCGCCTCCGCAAAAAGATTAAAGCCGAAGGTCCGCTCTGTATAAATATTCCTAAGACTTTCTTAACCAACTTACTTGCCTATTGTTTTGCACAGCTGTCAATATTTCAAACTTTTGCTCTCTACTTCTGGGGAATTCGTTTTCTCAAAGAAGTCAGAACTAAATACAGACTATTTTAAAATTAAATATTATTTCAATCATTAGACTCAGCAAACATTTATAAAATAAAACCCAAGCTCACGTGTTAAATTCAAAATAAAATTATGGAGCACTAAACTTTATTAGTAATTTTGCGAATTACAGCAAGATAGAGATCTGAAGTGACTGAGGGGGAAAGATTTGCAAAAAAATATATATACTTTAAAATGTTATAACAGACTCAGAACCACAGGGGCATCTATTGTGAGGGCCTGCAGTGTGCACTAAGTATTAAGATCTATAGTCACTAGGTTGGAACTATTAGACTTACTGTTTCTGAAGGCTCCTTAGAAGATCAAGTGATCAAATGAAGGGATGTAATTCTTGTCCTTCTAGCCTTTCGTTTGGCATGGTAAGGCAGTTGTATAAATGGTCCCATGACTATGCAGCCTCTAGATCACATCTTGCTCTCCATTTGACAATCTTTCAAATAACATCAACTGCTCTTAAAACATTATAAAAATGATTAAATTGTATCTTTTTGTAAGAAGCTGAGTTGCTCATTTTGAAAAAAAAAAAATCATGTATCTGGATCTCATATGAATTGCTGAAATTTCTTTCATGTTATATTTTCTGGAGAGCAGAAATCTCATCCAGAATACAAGAAGTTGAGTGGCAATATTTCCTATTGTGTCACTGTTCTTTTATATCAAAAAACAAAAAATCCATTATGTTTAGAGTAGTACATTTTCTGAGGAGCTAAATACACCCCCTCCAGCTGTGTTGGATTTTGGATACAGTCATTTGGTGTAAGCTGTTTCAAAGATCTTGGAGAATCTGGTATGGCAAAGGATGCCAGGGACTTTATTCTGACTTAAAAACTAGTAGCGATAGTTGCAGGAAGAAATACAGTCATTGAAATTGGAAGTTTTGTTTTATGCTATTCTTGCCTTTTCAATTGAGTCTTATGGGAGGACATAGAGGTAAGGCATATTCCAGTCCTCAGGCATGTATTTTATACAAATTATCCATTGATGTTGGAAAGTTGCGCTTGATATAGTCAGATAACTTTCTTTTCTAGGAGGTGGGGAAATCAGCTAAACGTCTTGCTTTCTTCCCTCAGTCACTCTGAAAAGGCAAAATTTTTCACTCTTCTCTGTTACGTAGTGCTATGTGCAGCTTGGTGCATGTTTTTTGTTTTGGGATTTATTATTTATTTATTTGCTTTTGCCAGTCCTTGAAGTGGCTTGTTATTTTTCAGTGATTTTTATTCTTGAAAAATAACTTTTTAAAGAGTGAGAGGAAATCAAAAGAGCAACAGGCAACTATAGAACAAGAACCCTGCCTCATTTTAACAGCTTTTCAGACCTAAGAGCAGTACTGTGATCGCTGTTCTTAAAAGCCTACCTCTTTGCTTTTGCTGCCAGCATCCATGAAGTGGTGCGCTTGGATCTGTCAGCTTGCTTTATCAGTATCTCAGATCGCTGCCAGCAGGAGAAGGGAAAAGGCTGCAGGGAGTTAAAACCTCAGTTACTTGAGTATTTAGTTCAAATGAGCCTGTGTACATTAAAGCCACCTTCCAATCCCTTTGGCTGCTTATGTTCTTGACTCATTTAAAGAATTGGAGTTGATGTGCCCCATGTTCTCAGCTGCGTGCAAGAGATCCTACCTGGCAAGAGCAAGGGATGCAGATTGCAGCGCTTATCAATAAGTAGGATCGTTGCATCTCGTATTTCTTCTGCTCTGCTTCAAATTTGGGGATGGTGTTACCTGAAGATTTTAGTCCTTGTACTAAATGTTTATTACTACCTGAGAGAGTTGAGGACAAATTAGTGTAAAAGAGGAAACAGTTGCACTTTTCAAATCTCTCTCTGAGCTGAGTGTTAAGAATTACTAAGAAGAAAGTACTAAGTCTAAACAGAGCTGGTGATATCAGGTATCTGAATCTTGCCTGGGAAGCTGAAGTCTGAGTGCGTACCATTAAGGATATTCTGTCCAGTTGTTCGATTGGCTTTATGTTCACTTTTTGCTAAAGCATTTTCAGAATTGCATATTCCAAATGTGACCAGTGACAACAGTCTTTCACCTTCTTAATTTTTAACTTTTAAGCTCTGTTTAGCTTGATCCTGAGGGAAAAAAAGATCAGTAAAGTGAAAATCCTCTCCCCACATGCATACCTGAGATGTATACTTTTGATATGTGTGGGGCTATATGTACCTCTGTGTGTGTATAAACACATATATATGTGTATATATATATATTATATATATAAAATATTTAATTCTAGGGAGGCTCATGGTTACTACTACTTCTAAGGCATTGAAATGGCAATAGGTTTTTGGAGTGCTCTGTCAGGTAAAACTTGTCAAATGGAAATGGCTGTAGTGTTTTCCCATAGCTAATTCAAATGAGGATGATTAAAATTTGTCAAATGAGGCGATCTTGATGGGGTAAATGGTAAGCTCCTGGAAAGATTTAAAATAAATACCATAAAAAAATATGTTTGGAATCGCCCTAGATTGTCTCCATTTACAGAGAACAGATGGCATGGAGATTATTAATGGGATCCAAAGCTTTTTACCTCTTGGTCACGAGTTTGAACTGCCATGAGGCTGGACAGGATTGAAAGTTGTGACCATCTGTCTAATGGCCTACATGAAATGAGTTAGTGGTGTAAATCCAGTTACTAAAGAGCAGCACCTGCATCATGTAACTCTCACAAGTAATGTTTGTCCTTTGACAGATTGCTTTGTGGGAAGGAGGCAATAGCTTCTCACCACTGCTCATATTTCCTATGGATTACAAATATTTTTACTGTAATGTTGGTGAGTTTGCTTTATTTGTCACCAGATATAACATGATGGGAAATACTGGTTCTTTAAAAATATCCTAGCTTTAAGGAGAAATTGATGTTTTAACTTGTGTTGAAAGCGGCATTTTATTTCAATGACCAAAAGTTTTAATGTGGCTGTGATCCCACAGTTATGCTGCTGGTAGTACCTTTGCTGTGCTCCATCTCCATACTACTTAACTAAAGTTTCCAAAGGCTTAAAGGGTGGTTTTCTTAATTTTAAATTTGTCTTTCTGTATGTACTCTATAAACTACTTTACCAAACTCCTTATTTCATCCACCTTGCAAAGTAAATCTTGATTTTGTTCTGATAACGCAAATGATGCCAAACAGATGGGACATTGGATTTTCTTTGTAAGCAAATTTTCATAGAGGGCCTGTTTTAAAATCTGCTGAGGCATCTGGTTCTTTAGAGCATAGGCTCGATATACAGAGGGAAACATAAGAATATTCATAAAAGAACAAAACAACAACAAAAAAGTCTTCAGAAATGTTTGCACCCTTACGTCTTCTTTATTCCACTTAGAGTCTATGCAGTTCAGAGGGATTCTTATACAGAGTTGAAAAAAAGTTGTTAAGGTACTTGGCTATAAAATGCACCTTTGGGAGGAATTGGAATGGTGACTTTCCTTTATGGAATAGTAAAACAGAACAGAGAATTTCTATGTTTTCATGTTTGAAATGCTAAAATGCATGTGATGGGAATCAAGGGATGTTATTGCAATTCTGAATTAGTCCTTATGTTTTTTTCTATTCTTATAGTAATTATAGTTTCATAGTAGATTGCCATGTAGGAAGAGAAGGATCTGATGTAAGGGAGAGGAGGACAATTGGAACCTATCATTGCTGGATCTATTTATTTTACTGAAGATGTTTTCAGGACCTGTTATAGCTTTTAGCTACTGTAATAGTACTGAATACTGAAAATATAATTCAATACAATAGAACGTTTCTCTATTCAAAGTAATTTATGAACTCTTACAATTTGAGCCTACCTTTATACAATTTGATTTTTATCCATTCTCATTCTCCTGTAAATTATGCATAATATACTTGTTGTGTGTAAGTACTCAAATGCGTGCATTAAAAATGCCTATATAGAAGGGATACTTTTTAGCATGATCTGAGTAACAAGATTGTTTTTTGACTTTCAGTCTCTTCGTGTATTTGTTGACAGATTGATTAATTCCATGTCCACTGATTTTTAGACTTTTCTGGTCTACTAAGCTAATCTAGATATGAATATGCATCCTTTGCCCACTCTAGAATGTGAAGAATGGGTTAAGATCTGAACTTCATTGTATGATCTAAACTAAAATAATGCTAGGACAAGATAGTTTTACTGTTTAAGCAAGGGAGAATTCTGTTTCCTACTCAAGAGATGAAAGTGCCATTACAAACTGAACATTTCTTTCTCAAATATGTAAGAAAGAACATCTATTGTGCCCTAATGAAAAGGATAGTTTATGTCATCTGAAATGCTACCCTTTCCGCTATCTTGCCTTTTGAGCTAAGGCTCAGTCAGTGAAAATATCCATGGAACCTTGCTAAAGTGCTAATAATTAAATTCATCCACGAGCTCCTCTGAAACCAATCATTCTCTCAGAAATGATGGGAAGACAAAATTCCCTTTATATCGGTTTTAAGTAATAGCCTTTTTATCCTCAACATCGTGGAAGGGAAATTAAGAGGATTATCTGTTTTGAGTATCGCGTGAAGGCCCTTAACTTCGTAGCCCTTTCTTCCTGCCAGGTTACTCATGATCAAAGAGCTGACAGCAGCTGGCACGCTCTTTCCCAATGCATAATATATTTTAGGTTTTCCTCTGGAATTAACCTGAGAGGGTGTTTTCTCAAAAGGCATCTTTCTAAAATCTGGAAAAATTGGTGAAACCATAAATAGAAGACTTGTGGATTGGTAATAACCGGAAAACATGAAGACTATGTTGTAGGTGGTGACAAAATAAGCTTCATGCTATTGACTTGTAATGAATATTGTTAATTGATCTAATTTTAATAAAAGAATCCCCACTTGCAGCTTAACTTTAGATACTTTTTTCAAATTCAGTTTTACTTCACATTTTCTCTTTGGATGTCATCTCAAGGATGACATTTCTGGTGCTATTAGGAGATAACCATGTAGTATAGTCTGTAGAATTTTGTTGTTACAGAAAAATTGGCACAGATGTTATGCAAATTTGGGATGCTTTCTTTTAAAAAAAAAACAAACAACAAAAAAAACTTGCACCTAGCTCATTACAGTGAACAGAGATGGATTCTTCTGGTTTTCTTTATTCTTTCTAACTAGGATGATAGAAGCTGAGGTTTCCTGTAATGTGCTTGGGAGTTTTTTAATTTGGCATAGGCAAAACTGTATAACAGTGGAACTTATGAACAGCAGTTGGATCTTGTGAAGAGAAAATACATGTTGTTATCAGGGAATGTTTTACAGACTTCTGAAAGAATCTAAAGCAATGCCAATTAGAACATTATTTTGGCATGCTCCCTAGTGTCAGTAATATTTACACTGTGTTTTGCAGCTGCTGAAATTGTCAGTCTTTAAACATAGTATATCTTTATCTACCATTGAGATTGCAATAACATGGTTTCATTTATTTGCAGATAGAATACTGGTCATTAATATGCAAACAGATACCCAATTATTATTTGTCCTGCTGGTTTCAATTCTGGCAGATTGTCAGTGCTGGGATTTGAAACAAGCTCCTTGGTGTGAAAGGTCTCTCTTGCTTGTGAATAGTTCTGGAGAGCTGACATGCACACTGACTTTCTAAGGCTTATGCAGTCATTGAGGATGTTAAACGTATTATGCTTTTTGTGATTTGGGGGTAATTTTGGTAGAACGGTAGAAACAGTCGAGCTGCTGTCTTTCTAGATGCTTGACATGTATCTATTCGTTAATACGCTTTTCATATAGTGGCTCATGTATAACTTTCTTAGGTAGTTGAGAAGTAAGTATTGGTTGTGTCTGAAAGCTACTCACTAGAAGTAATACAGTTAGTATTTTACAATTTTTTGAACTGTGTTTTCAGAGTTATTAACACTTTGAATATTGGGAAAGTACAGATAATTGTATACATGATGGAAACATTTAATATCAGTTTTTGTAAAAATTGGTCATTAGATGACACAGGCAATGTAATTTAACTTACTAGTAATTACTAGGGATTAAATAAAAAAGTGTGATTTATATGTGTAAAGTGCACTTCTGAAGGTTTGCGTATGCTATACCTTGCTTCTAATATGGATCAAAATCAAATGCATATCTTTTCCCATATGTCCTATACTTTGTTCATGCGTTTCAGTGATGTCAATTTCTGGTTTCTTTAATAGTAGCAAGAGTTCCTGAATAGCAGAAGCAGCCTCGTGCTTCCCCTGCAGTCAAGGGACTAATATTGTTAGAGGATTTCTTGAGATAGACAATTTTTCCTTTTAATTTCTTCAGATAACTATTTTTTTTCCCAAAATGTCACTAAATGCATTTTAAATGCGTGTTTGCTCTTTTAGTTACTGACTACTTCAGAAAATAGCTAGTTAATAGGAATAGTTACAAAGTAATAGTTTATATGGTTAATAAGAGAGTTTGTTGCTGGGTGGTTGTTCTCTCAGCCCTTTCCTCAGGGAGAAGGGTGGATTTTAAAAGGATTTTCAGGTTTTGGGGTTTCTTTGCAGTAAGTAGTAGTTTAATTTACTGAGGAAAAGTATAATGAAAATGTATTTCACATTTGAAGTGGAAGCTGAATGGCACTGATGACCGTTGCAACTTTGTCTGCCTTTGTGAACAGGAATCCTAGGAAGATTCATCTGGCTCAGATTAATTTTGTCCTAAAAGGGTAGTTTTGTGCAAAAGGATTGTCATGATATATTAGGACAATTGCACCAAAGGCTTGCAAAGTTTTTATGTATCTTATATCTTTCTGGCTTATTTTGGATAGTGGCCGAGGTATCAAGCTTCATGAAAAATTGTATAGAGCTTCAACCGAAGGTGTGGAACAGATGTTCTTATGCCAGCTTGTGTGACAGAGGAGATCTACTAGTTGGGAGTTCCCAAGGTTTTTCTGAGATCGAGATGGAGTAGATCAATTTTGTATCATTTTGAGTTGAGACCCTCCTACCAAATTAATGGCAACTTTGTTAATGCTGCACTCCATGAAGCCGGGTGGGCTCCTGCTTGAAAAGGAGCCGTGCTGTTTGGGAAGGCTTCCCAAATGTATTTGTTTTCTGTTAAATAGCACGGAGCATTGATTGCTCTACAAATGTACTCAGGTTACAGGCTTTCAGGATTCGTGATGCTGTTTATGGTCCCTAGATGGCTGCTTGAAAAGAAGGAAAAATTAAATAACATAATTTTCTTTTCTCTTGATGGTTTTGGTAATTCTTGATACATCTGTGGCTCTTAGCTCACATTTCTCACCTTCTGTGTTAATCTGCATAGTCTTGCTAACAACAGCTGCAGCATTCCCTAACTATAAATATTGATTAGATTTATTTATTACATTCTAAAACTTTCTTTCCTGATCAGATCTGGGCTGTTGCTGAGGTCTTCTTGGAATAATTAGTTAAAAGAATGTTAAGATAATATAAATCAAGTCCTTTTGTACCAATTGCATATTTTAGTTGTTATTTCATGTATTCAGAGGGGGGTTAAACCCGTTTGGTTTGGAGAGGTTAGCCCCGTTCATTCACCTGTAGCTTTTCAACCATCTTTGTACTTTAGAAGAAGCAGAATACTAAATATAGCAATGCATGTCTTTTATAGTGCAGCCTGAAGAGTGCTAAAATTTGAGATGAGATACTTCACATTTTCTTAGCTGTTAAGTGTCCATGGTCTTTTACAGCAGAAAGAGCCTTGGGGTTTTCAGTATTTATCAAAAGGTCTAAACATCACTGTTAAAAGAAGGAACCAAAATGATTCATTTTTATTTTACTAACATGTTTTTTTTTGTTTGTTTGTTTTTTGTACTCTTCAATACTGCCTTGTCTGAATTAGTTCTCAAAAATTTTCTAATAAATTGGCAGAATGCAGGCCTAGCTTAGATCTAGAGTTGTGTGTGAGAATGTGACTGAGACTTCATTTCTTTGTTTTTTGTCCTAATTTTTAGTTAAAATAGTTATTTGAATCCCAGAATAGCCTTATGAAGCAAGCAGTTAACTATGGTTGAAACTTCCTATGTATGATTATGACTGTATGATTAGCCGTCCTTTGTGGTTCATAAAATTATGTACAGCCACAACAGATAGATAGACACAGATTTGCTCCTATCTATTCCTTTCTCTGATGTTCTGCCTACCCTCCTTCTGCTCCTCTGGGACTGCTTGGTTGGGCTGCAGTTTTGGGAGGCTGTTGCAGTGAGTTACCAGCAGCTCCAGTCCTTCAGCAAGAGCAGTATTTGTTGCTCATGGTGAATGGGATTGTCTTTTTTTTGCCTCGCTCTAGAAGTCCCTGGACTCTTTTCTGCATCTTGGTAACACGCTCTACACTTTCCTCTTTCTTCTCTGGGCTGCTCTTCCTGCGTATGTCTGTGGTATATAGGGCGTCCTTCAGGTGTACATTGCACAGTTACTGTTACGCTGAAACTGGCTTTGTCTGGCTCCCAAGCTGAAGTGTTTCAATGAACAGTAAGTGATTATTGGAGAGTTGTCTATAGCCTGTGGGCTCCAGTATTCTCCTTTCTGCGTTTTCAAGGCCTTTGCTGTTATCCCATGTCTTGTCTTCTCTTTGTGATTTTGGTTCTAGAGTAACAGTAGCTCAACCTACCCAAAATACTTAATTGTTATTAGTATTAGTTAAAATAATGCTTAAGTACTTCACCTAAAGAAAATGCAAAGAAGAGCTGAGAATAGGTGATAGTCACCACATCATTAGACAACTGCTGCTACAGCTGCACAAGCTACAGTAAAGCATAAGGGGAACCAAGACAAGTCCACATGAAGCCCAGCAGGTCCTGAGGTCTGCGTCATTACCTTAACTTAATGCTCATGGCCTTTTACAAGCAATGGAAATACTTTATTTACTGGACTGCAAGATTGGTCTTATCTGGTCCAAATTCATATGTCTATTAAATTTAGTAAAGTTATGTTGTTCTGTAGATGCTGCGCAGAAAACTTTGGGGGAAGCTGCTGTGAATGTTGTGTGGTGATTTTTTTTGAAATTCATGAGCATGAACTAAAGAAGAGAAATAGAAATACAGTGGTTTTTTTAGCTCATAAGAATAAAGCTCCTATTTCAAGAATTGTTTACAAAAATAATATATTCTGGGTATCAAGTACCACTCCAGTTAGCAATGTCTTCTATTGGTGGAAAGGATTTGTCACACTGTAACACGTCCTCCCTCGTGAAGACTTAAGAGGCTTTCTGAGAGCAAAATTTTGATAGAATGTTTGGATGAAGATTAAATGTGTTCTCTCATTTATTTCTATCTGCTTTCTCTAACCAACAAATGAATGAATCATAATCGTGTGTGTGTGTGTCTGCATCTGTACTTACAGTTATTTTCTTTAGGTTTTGTAAGACCTACAGTGGCTCAAAGTCATCTTCTTCCCTAGCAGAAACTGCTCAGGTATTTCCGATAGCACATGCTGCTTTCGTAACCATTGGCAGGTATGTTTGAGTGCCCTACCTTTAGAGGTATTATATTATTTTTCAGGTAGCATAATGATAAAATTGGACATTATGTAGTGTAATGTTTGAAAGCTACACTTGGCTGCTTATAGAGTGATGGGACCTAAATTTCTAAATAATTAATGTAGTTTAATTTTTTGTCATATTAACTGATGAAAAGCATAGACAGCTGAAAACGAGCAAGCTGGACATCCAGAAGTGTTTAGAGGCCAAGCTATATCCTGATGCAGGATGAAAGATCCACAGGTCTCTGTCTAACTTAGCATAGGCCCTACCCAGCCTAAAATTGTGCATTTTTTATTTAACCAAGTGTTAATGTACTGGCTTGTTGCAAATGTGTTCTTGCACATATAAATTAGGCTATGGTGCAATTTGGAATAGTGGTTCTTCTGAGAGGGTAGAAAGGTGTTGAGAGATTACAGTTTTGGGGCTGTTTCTGATTTATGTTTCTCCAGATAACGAGCTTTGGTTTTGGAGATTAATAGGTGGGCACCTTTCATATCAGATATAAAGCCTACTTTAATCTGAATGCAGAAATGTCCAAGTCTAATGCAGTACACATCAGAGAAGTCAATGCTTTATGAAGCACTTTTGGCAGTCTGCCTTGTGATATAACCTTCATGATAATGTTTGCTGTTCAAAAGGAGTTTTATTAAGTAAAAATAAAAAGCATAATTTAAATGTCTTTATAGAAAAATTTAATCATATACTCATTATTATTTCACTGTATCCCATTACATAAGAATTCTGAAAATTAAAAGATCTTTGCAATACTTGGTCATCAGGATATATTCCACTTTTAAAGTAGCTTGTACAAAATGTAGTTACCTATTTTCTTGAAATTATTTTCTAGTAACTTAAAATTATTGTGTTGAATGCAAGAAGTTATGACATGGATTTAACATGGGAAGTAGTAGGAAAATTGGTACAAATTGGGTAAAATATACTTAAGATGCTGAGAGAAATTTTAACTGCAAGATAATATCGGTGCTGTACAAGGGAGAGGTAAGATGCTTTAAAAAATTTATAATATTTAATACTGCAAAGAGATGAGAAGCTTAAAATGTTTAGTTTAAACCTAAAAGAGACAAGAAGAAAAGAAATTTCAGAATGAGAAATAAGTCATGAACATAAGTTACAAACTTCAGGGAAGAAATTAATGAGAAAATAGTGCATTGAAAGAAATGCAACACATTAGATCTGTATTACTATTTAGTAAGATTTAGTTACTTTGTAATATTGATTTAATAATATTTGTAAATGGCAACATGTCACTTGCTTTAAAAAATTGAAAAATTATTTTAAAGTACTTATCCATATCCATGTAAGCAGTAGCCTACATGTATTGGGAGAGCAATCCTGAATTTGGTTTTGACATGATAAATGAATAACCCTCCTTGGTGTGTAGCCTCTTTCCTTCTTTTAATAGGATTTATCTTGAAGTTTCTGTGCTGCATTTGTGGGTAGAGGATTGAATGATTCCAGGATCTGTTTCAAATTTATGAACTTGAAGCACTGCACTGTGCTGTTCCATGTGGCAGCAGATTGAGCACTGAAGCTCAGTGCAAAAGCCACCTGTATTTGATGGAGGAGAATAGCAAAATGGAGAGGAAAGGAAATGGAAAGGAAAATCCTTTTAATTTAAAGGTGTAATTCTTAAACAGATACTTTTTCATAAAAGCTTATCTTTGCATTTGGATGTTCTTAAATCATTGTAAACCTAATAATTTCTATTTAGCTTGCCCAGGAGACAAACTGGCAAATGTAAGCACGTGGAAGCTTGCACGCAAACAGATTCGTATTTGCTAGTGTAAAGTGCTTTTGTTCAGATAAACTTTTAAGCTTCCCCAGAGATGTGGTCTGATGGAGAAACATGGTTCTGTAAACACATGAGCGTAAGAAAGTATTAAGTGTTCAAATCTGCTCTTTACATTTCTGCAAATGTACATAATGTAAACCTGTAGCTGGGGACATTTACCCGTTTCTCTCTTGAACCAATTTTGGTGCAGCAGATTTTTTTTTTTATTTTTTTTTAATGTTGTTCCCAAACAATTTTACTATTATGCAAAATTAGATCACATTTGATGTAGTGAATATGTTGATGACTCTGGAAGTCACTGATGTGATTGTGTTGGGCTTCTTCCCAAAGCTGGAGCCCTTCCAAGGGAGCCGCTGCTGGGGATAGGCAGTGGGTGCAGGAGGGAGCTCTGGGTGATTCTGCTCAGATGGGCTCTGCACATGCCGGCACTAACGCTGGAAGCAGAAACCTGGCTTCAAGGACGCAGGGAACAAGTGAATTGCTCTGCTTGGGCATGTATGTCCTTTTCATGCATTTTTTGATTTCTCCAGTTACTTAACTTGTGTGCAGCTGTTGTACAACATTATTCAGAGAGCTGTGGAATTTGAAGATGTGCATACTTTCAGGCACTTCTGGAAAAGTATATTTTTATAATCTATTTTAAAATAATTATACAGATCTAAAAAGTAAAAGAAGGGACTAAATAAAGCCAAATGAAGTCTTAGGTAGGAATATCAGGGCTTTCCTCTATCATTGCACCTGTCCTAAAACTTTAAGCACTCTTCCAACCTGATAAGACAGATTAACTTCTGCCATATTATAATAATATATAGGCTGAACAACTGAATGATTCATGATTAAAACTTGGGTTCATTGTGGACTCCTAAATACTCCACAATCATTACAAGAAAATTGAACTAAGTAGCATCATTTTGAACCTGAATCTGCTTCACTTCCAAGTGCAGGTGAACGGTATACTGATAAAGTGGTAGATGTTTCAAAATCTTATCTTTACATATTTATTGTAATTTGTGACCCAGGTGGATCTGAGATTTTTTTTTTTTACTTATCAATATATAAAGGAACTTCTCACAATATGGCAGATCTGTATAGTTATTATTTGTAATACTGTAATGGCATATTTAATAAGCAGGAGAGACTCTTATTCCATTCTGAAGGTTCCAAGCAGAAGTATTTGGACAAACTGACTTTCCATACCTTCATTTTATGATATCAGCCTTCCTTATAAATATTATTAATAATGTATCTGTATATTAAGTACAGTTCCATGTTTTGATCAATGCTTAAGAAATAAAAAATTTATTTGAATACTAGTATTGTACTAAGTACAAATATGAAAGAAAAAAGGGAAAATGAGCAGGGAGATGATTGGGAAAGCTGCACACTTCTGTAATTTATCAAAAATATTTTGAAATCAGAATAAAGTACTGACAAAGAGTAGGGGAAGAGCCATCATTGTGAGAGGCGGGGTGGGGAGAAATACAGGGTTCAAGATGTGGTGAACTGTTGGTTGCTCCAGAGACGTGATCGTAGATGCCCAGGTTGCTTGTTTCGGTTGTCAGAAATAAGTTACTACATGCCCAAAAATAAATGGTATAGGTTTAAATAACAGTTTTCACTAGAGGAAATACTAGTGGTTAGAGCTACAAAGAGCTTTTGGAGTGTGCTGTTGGTTTATGTCGTACTTTGCATGGTTTGAACTTTCTGTTAGGAGAGAGAAACAAAAAAAAAAGGTAGAGTTAAAGGATTATGCTGTATAAAAGATGATTTCCCTGAAGCAGTGGCCAAGAAAATACTTGGTGAAATATGGACCTGTGAAAGAAAATATGATGAACAGAATTTATCAAGACAGAGTACTGCAGAGTACCACAAATCAGTGGCATACTGACTTTGGCCCTCAAGACTTAAGAGGAGCAAAATGTCAGCACCTAGTGTGGACACTGAAATTCTGAAGGGCCACATGAGTTTGGCTGTGGCTATTGGCTGTACAGGTATACCATTCACTCCTGTTGACTGCTCTGCTGCAGCAACAGTTTGAAAACTAAATGTTACAAAAAAAAGAAAAATACAGAGAAATATTTTCTAATCCTCAGCAAGACAGATGACATTGTCTATGTTGCAGTAAACACTAAACTAATTTTGTTAGCACTAGTATGTTTAGCAAGTGCAGAGGATACATTGACTCCTCTGAGAGAATTGATTCTTGGAAGGAGCCAAGGAGTAACTTGCTGCTTCATCTGGAGTTTGAGTGAGTCACGCCCAGGGAAATGATGCACGTCCAGTTTCATACAACGGGGCTTCTGATGATGGGATACAGCATATTGGAAAGCAGCTGCATAATGGCTGATATAACATTCTTTTATTAAACTAAAAATGAATTTAATAACTTATATTTTTGGAATTGAAATTAATTTGACTTTTACAGTATGTAAGTACTGTTTCTTTAAAATCTACGTACAAAATTTCAGACTAGTAAATACTATTCGGACTGAGAAGTAGCAGCAGATACGAGGGGGAAGGGAGGAGAGAAGAAAGGACTTAAAATCTGTGTTCTGTCACATTAGGTTTGTTCCCAGGAATACTTTTAGAGTGTGTGTGGTTTTTTTTTTTTTTTTTTTTTTTTTTTTTTTTTTTTTTTTTTTTCCCCTCCCAAGTACCTTTGAATAAATCAAGTAAGGGTGCTTTCAAGCACGTGCCTTATGGGCATTTCTATTGCCTTACTACATGTCTTGTTGACCAGACAGCAAATTGCATTGTCTAAATATAACTACAGAGCAAACTTTTGAAGCTGCTTAACGTATCAAAAAAGCTATGCGGCATTTTCAGATGATTGTTGTGCAACAGAAGTGATGGCCTGCATAAGGCTGAAAGCCAGGCTCAGTAACTAACTCATTTGTCTTGGCTGAAAAGTGAAAAAGAAAGTGACTTTTGTTTGTTTGTTTTCATTTTAAGGAAAGAAACCATCTCTGATTAGTTCATATTACAAAAAATCAAAATTGAACTATTTGAAAAAGAAAACTGGTCACAAGTTGACCAGATGGCTTGATATTTTTTATTGAATTAGGTCAAGAAATTTGTAGCAGAAACAAAAGAAATGTTTCCTGTGTACATAGAGAGCTATTAACAAATTACACACCAAAGAGGTTGCTGTAGTCCTATTTATATATATATATAGAAAATAGCTGGAGCAATTTTGAAGATTGTATAGTTTGTGCTGCTGCAAAAACTGACTTAATGAGCAACTGTGTTTCAGTTGGGTATGAATCCAAAGAACTCCGCTAGAAGGTAAAGCAACTGAGATACAGAACGCGGTTAGAATGTGACAGGCGTGCAGGCAGGTTTTCTAGGAAGGGAAAAAAACTCTTGTGATCCAGATCTGGTTTCAGATTTTATGCAACTTTCCTGCTTTAAAATTTTGAGGCATGTGTTTCTTTTAAGGCATGTTTTAGTCTGCTACATGAAACATAGAATAGAATCATAGAATCATTATGCTTGGAAAAGACCTTCCAGTAATTCTTGGCCAGTCTTGCCCTGGCCACTGATAAATACGTGCACTGCGTGTGTTTTGTTTGTTTGTTTAGTGTTGTGTGTATGGGTGCTTTTTTTGTATGAATTGATCCGACAGTAACACAGTATTCCCCATGCAGACAAACTGTGAATTTATAGTGTGGTATAATGAAGAACTCTGTTCTGCTATTTTCCTAATAATATTAGCATTCCATTAGCATTAGACAAAAGCAGAGCATTGAGCTGATTTTTTTTTTTTTTTTTTTATAGCATTGTATAACAAAACCCCCAGAGTCTCAATTCATTCGGATGAAGATTGTCAACTTGGACTCTTTAAATGTAAAAAGTTAATTTTTTTTTTTCACTTATCATATTACTTGCATTGAATTTCATATACCATTTTATTGGCACTCAGTCTCATTAAGATATTCTTCAATTATTCACAGTTGGCCATTTTCTTCCAAATTTTCCTAATGTTGACTTAAAAACAGTATAACCGAAACTTATAGCTCATCCCACTTTTCTAGATCCTTTGTGGGTATTTTGGTATACTACTATCTATAAAGTTGCTCAGCTTGTTGGCTAACTGAAACATTAACTGTGATTAACCTATAAATTAACATTTTTAAGGTAGTGATTTATAAGCAATATTTTCAGGATGGGTCTCTTTCCTTGTTATCAGATGAAATATTCACCTTTGAAAATTCCTTGCATTAACCTGTACCGTCTAATATCAAAATTTCTGTTATTCCTTTAAACTGCGGCCAGCTTCCACTGTTTATTAGCAAACTAATTTCTACACTTCTCCCATGCTGTTCTTCAGCTGTGTGAGTGGCTCCCCATTAACATAAGCCAACTACTTCACAATACTGTTACCAAGTCCAGATGAATACTGTCCTTTCTCAGTGACTCCTGTCAAAATCAGTCTTCACTTGTTCAAGTCACTACATTCTTATCCTGCTGAAACCTCTGCTGGACATGCTGGTCCTTCCTCTATTCATTTGTCAGACATGATCTCTTTTATTTATTTTTTTTAAGTACTCGTTGTTTAACAGACATCATAGTTGAAGCCTGATCCAGATTTTTAGACTTAACTAATACAGGTAAATGAAATATTTTATACAAAATGGAGCAACTGCTGCTAGAAATTGTGAAAGGCTTGTCCTAGAGTCACACTCATTGAGAAGGTCACGTTATTGTAGTCTGAGGGACCAACATTCTTTTTTTCTTTCTATTGTGCCTTAGTGTATCCAGAGAAGGTTCAAAGAAAGACCTGTAAGAATTTTATGTTTCTTTTTCTCTTCTTTTTTTTTTTTTAATTACATAAGATGTTGTGTTATCAATTTTGAAAAGTAAACACATGGGTGGGAGAGTGATATTTTATTTTCTCATGTCACCTTGTTTTAAGTGGAGGGCTTAGGGGGAGGGTTGTTCATTTCTTCACTTGGTCTGTGTTTATAAACAGTACTGGGATTGCTGAAAGCTACCATGTTGGTGGAAGGATGAGCCTCTCACTGTAGTGAAATTCAACCAGATTTGGCCCATATGTTCAATAATAGAGTTTCTCAACTGGGGCTGTATAACATGAAGTTTCCTGCTGTTACTTGAAACCAGGTTGGATGATAGCGGTTAAGAAAGACAAGGTGGGTACGGGTGAAGAATGGGCTGATGTCTCCCAGCCGAAGTGGGGAATGGGAAATATATTTGGGACCCAGCAACTTGGAATTAAGCCAGAAGGATTAATTGGGAGGGTTAAGCTTTATTTGGAGAGGCCGATGTAGAAGAGATCTTGAAATATGTTAAGAATGTGGAAGGGAATCCAAAATTCCTGAGTTTCGGACTTAATTTGATGTTGGCAAGTAGCCAAGAAATCCACTAAGAGAAAACACATGCTCCATTTCTGTCTGCTGCTGGTTCTCACAGCTGCTGTAGGTTATAGTCTTCTATCGGTTAGGAATGCCAGAATCTATGTTACTACTTCAGTTTTAATTTGCCCCTCATTCTCCCTGTGAGTATGTATTATAATTGTCTTTAATTACATGTTCATGTACCGCCTTTCACTGTATTCTTACCCAGTTTAGTGCATAGGATGGATGGTATTTGGGGAATGAATGAGAGCTGTACAGTTAATGAAGCTATTCTCTCTAGGGTTTCTTCTGTAACTTTCTGCAGAATTTGAAAGCCATGTAGTGAATGGGACAGATAATTAAGAAGAAGAAAAATGATGGTCTTCTGGTGTAAACTGTTCTAGAGAATTGAAGATTACTGTTCTCATGGCTGCTCACTTTTGAAATTATTTAAACCAGCTTTTCATATATGTCCCCTAAAGCCTTGCTCATAAAATGGCTTTAATATCTAGTAACTTCCATGGTAGGTGTCTCAGAATAATATTGTTAGACACAGAATCCCAGAATGGTTGAGGTTGGAAGGGGCCTCTCGAGATCATCCAGTCCAACCCCCCTGCACACGCAGGGTCACCCAGAGCCCGGGGCACAGGGTGGCAGCCAGGCGGGTTGGGAAGATCTCCGGAGAAGGAGCCTGCACAGCCTCTCTGGGCAGCCTGTGCCAGGGCTCTGGCACCCTCACAGGAAAGAAGTTCTGCCTCACATGGAGATGGAACTTCCTGTGTACCTATTCCCTCTTGTCCTGCCACTGGCCACCACTGAGAAGACAAGAAGACTTTGGCCCCATCCTGCCTACGTTCTCCCCTCAGGTATTTGTACATGTTGATCAGATCCCCTCTCAGTCTTCTCTTCTCTAGGCTAAACAGGCCCAGCTCGCTTAGTCTTTCCTCATAAGAGAGATGCTTCAGTCCCTTAATCATCTTTGTCGCGAGACACCAATGCAATAAAGAGGGAGGGCAATTTCAGTTAGCTTTTTGGAAATAAATACAAAGAGAAAACAGTGCTTAGGGAGCTCATAGCTACAGACAGTGCTCTGTCATACTGGGGTTCAAAGTCTTGATTTGTGTAGCACTGCAGAATCAGTACCTGTTTTCAAAACATCAAGAGAGATTAAGCTGCAAAACAGGTGCAAAAAAAAAAAAAACAAAAACCTACTACTCTTCCCCCCATCTCCTCCATGTAACTAGTGTGTAGTGAAATAAGCAAGTTTGCAGGAATTCCAGGTACATTTTCCTGTGTAATCTGAACCTTTTTTTTTTTTCTATTTCTCAGGAAAATACCCATATTGTTTTGGCTAATCTGTCTTGCTCTCTTTGTTTATTGTACAAATCGATTATAACAGAGCAGACAATAAATCTTTTAGACTTTTATTATTATCTGGTTAATGCCCTATTCACTCAGTAGCTTATTAAATAACAGAGGTCTCGTCATGACTCTGCGGTATTTGATATGAAACAGGCATGTTTCCCGAAGAGAGGTCTGGAAGTTAAACAGATGATAGAATGGCTAGTTTTATCGAGACTGGTGGGCTTGGATATGATTGCAAGTGGACTGCTCGGCATTTGTATGATATAAGCAGTTGTATTCATGTGTTGAAATTAGACACCTAGAATTCCTGGGAGATTCGTAGTGGTTTTGCTCTCTGATAGCAGAATGTTGGATTTAGAAACCTTAAAGGATGGTTCCATGGATCCACTTCTAAAGCAGAAACCCTGGAGACTTGGAACCCAGGTCTCAGGCGGTGGATCTGACCCACTGGGGCATTAGAGGGTTGCCTCAGAACCAAGTAATGCCCACACGCAGTGACAACAAATATCCCTTCCCCAAAATCCCTGTCTGATAGTTACTTGTCTTCCTATGGAATCTAGCTACCATTTGACTGATAGCCTGGTGTGAGAAGGAATGAAAAATGAGTTCTTCTGAACACCACATCTTCTGAAGTGGCATTGTGTGCAAACCAGCTGGTATGATTTGCAATCAGTGTGCAAACAAGTATCATGTCACAGCCCAGGATGCTGTTAGATTTCTCTGAATTTGCCGTCGCAAAAGTGTTTGGTCTGGCAGATTGATTTTTTTTTTTTTTTTTTTTATCAAACATGGTTAAAAATGCTAGCACGTTAGCTGACAAACGCAACAGCAAGCATGTTGAGAATTTGTAATTCAAAAAAATGTCTCAGAAGAGGTTTGCTACAAGGAAAGAAAACAGTAAATTCTCAAGGCAGAGAAAGAGGGCAAAAATGTTATAGAAATATTAGTGGGCCACTGAAAATATATCCTTTGATCTTAGCTGTAGTGTCTCATATTCCTCATTTTCAAGATATAAAAAAATGATTCCTTAAGTAATGGTATTTTTTACAGAAATAAGTTAGTTTCCATAGTACTCATATACTACATTAATGAAGATGATGGAGAGACATAAGATGGGAAATACTCAATTCAGAGAAGGGTCTAGGTATTTTTCAATAATGCATAAGAATATTTAAGGGTGAAGATATTTTTTGTTTTGTGCTCTGAACTTTATACTGTCACACACAACATGTATATGTAAGCCTTTTAAAAAGTGCCTTTATAAATGAGTTTAATTGAAATTTTGAATATGTAATTAGTTTATCTTGTATTGAAATGGTGAAATGACACTATTGTAAGACTTGCAGAATGTTGTAAATCTTCTTACCGTACTTTCTTTTTTTCCTGATATAATTAGCAGCAAAAATTACAGTTAAAATACTCTTTTTATTTTTTTTTTCCTTTTGGTTCAACTAATACTATTCCAAATCCTGATAATCATTCCCTAAACATTTAATTGTTTGTATACAGAGTTTTGTGTGTACCTGAAAATGCAGTCTGAGACCTGTCAACCTGTTTGTGGTAATGATTTCAAAGGCAATATCAAAAAGATGTTCTTTTTTCTTCTTGGGTTCCTATAAGCCAGGTTAATCTCTCCATCATGAACAATCTGCTGCTGAGTAAGATAGACTGGTTGAAAAAATAACTTAAATAGAAATAGTATGCTTATCTCTGCTTGGCAGTGTTTATTTAAATTATTTTCCTGATTTTTTTTTTTTTAAACTTTGACAAAGTGCCAGAAGACTTTCCTAGTTTTCTCATTTCATCAGTGCCACATTCTTGATTGTTTTATCTTCAGTTCCTTTCTTGTCCTTACTGCCTTCACTCTATTTGTGGAAACTCAAGTTCCAGAAACCTGTTTTCCTGAAAATTTACGACCAGATAGAATATAAGAGAATAATAACAACATGAATCAAGAAGTCTGTAAATTCTATCCTCTGTGTTCATGCTAACTCTAATAGCTCATTTAAAAATTTCAGGCTTCTTTACCATGACTTTTAGCTGAGTTGTAATCCAGCTCCTATTCAGTTTTCCTCCAATTAGCTATAGAGCGCTCGTAACCTGATATTTCCAAATGTGAAAATCAAAGATAAACTTTCATCCTTTTTCAAAATTACTTTTTGATAACATTGTTCTCGCTTTTTTTAATTAAGTTGACTTCTAACCAACTTGTGTTATTTCAGAGAGCGAATGTGTTATCCACGGAACACTTTTTAACAAAGCTAGGGTTAACGTGATCCCCTTTCAACGTTAGGAAGATGGGGGGAGTGTGACGGGAGGGATTGCTGCATTCCAAACTGGTTTTGCTCCCTGCTCCAACAGTGCTGGTTTTACGTGTTCTGTCCTGTGCGTCACAGTAAGGATATCTGCTGTTGCAACTGTTGGGCATTTGCTGAGAAATTTCTCCAAGTCTGTCTAAGGCTAATTTTCTGAGGATTTTTCTTGGGTTCTAGCTTTTCTTGGCATAGTTGCTGCAGATAAGTTGAATGATCTAGAAGCTCGGGCCTGAAAGGCCACCTGCTGTGCATGCAGTTTGCTTGCGCGGTCCTTGAGCGAGCCGCTCCGCTGGGCCTTTGGGATTTTCCAACACCTGCATCTTCCTTGTGGCTGAAGTCTCTGGAAGAGTTTCTAGGGACAGAAGAGAGGCTTGTTTGTCACTTTCCTAAGGCATACTGTAGGCTCTGACTTTAAATATATTAAAATCGTTCTGCTGCGCTATCCTAGACTTAAATGATGTCCCATTTTATAGCGTTTGAAAGACTTCTTCAAATATAAACCAATTTTTGAGCACCTAAGCTCTTTGCAGATAGAGAACAAGTTCGTTATTCCCTTTCTGTTACGCGAATGACCATAAGTCTCTGCTGTGACCCCCTTTGCTATGTCTCTCTCCCCCAGGCCTTGAATGGTTCTACTCTGGTTATTCCCTTTCCCTCCCCTCGCTTTCCCTCCCCTCCTTTCATTGAAGATGCATCTTTGGCAGGGGAGAAAGAATCTTAAACTTTATCAAGCCCTTCTAACTCCAGATGAATTGAGACATTATAAAAATCCCCTTGTTGCTGCTTTGGCTTCCAGACATTCCATTCATGATGCTGTTGTGGATTCCAATCTAAAACTTATCCACTGAGAACCAAATTCTAATGCCATGATAAGATTGAATCTTTAGGTTGAAACTTGATCACAGTAACATGCTGCAACTATCCAGGGAAATAAGCCTGTAACTTTTGACCCTAAACTTAATGTTATCATTTTTCTGTACCGCATATAAGAGACTGACTTTGCCACCCCGTGTTTGCTGCCTTTTGTCCACAGTGTCTGAGAACAGAATACATATATATTTTTTTTAATTTCTACACAAGAGAAACCATCTAATAAATAGCAAACCCCAGTACCATGTACCAAAACCCAGTACTCCACTAATAAATAAATAAAAATTTTAAAAATGCTACCTAACTGAATGTACAGTAGCATTGTTTCTTATGCTGGGATTAGATTTGTGTTGTCTTCAGGGCAATTAGAACCCTGCAATCAAAACTGAAGTGCTTTGTGGTATGAAAGGAATATAAACATTTTGAGACTACCTTGCTTTTTCTTTTGTATAGAAGGTAAAAGGGAAGTTAAGGCAGCAAAGATGCTATCACACTTTGCACTTAAAATTAGTAGTTAGTAGGATTTTTTTAAATGGTAGGGTTGAATTTAGAGAAGAGATTTCTAACATGTTTCTTAAAGCTCTGCATCACAGTCATTGTCATATTATTTTCAATTTCCTGTTATCATCAATTGTAAAAACAATTCCAGTTTCAAAGTTTGGAGGATTTCTGAATTATTAGAAATTTGGATAAAGGTTGCAGCTTAACTAGATAAAAACTTTTTTTGAAGTTTGTGTGTAGACCTCCACATGCAGAATTTTTTTGTATTAATATTTTCATCTGCCTTCTGAAGACACAATATATTCCTCTCTAAAAGTAAGTATTTGAGAAGTTTAAATGTTCAGCAAAGTCTCATACCTGTGTAGTGTGTACAGAACCATTTGAGGTATATGTCTTCTTGGCCACCTTTTCCTTTTAAGCAGCACTTTAAAGATTCATTCTGACTTGTGACTGGTTATTTTCTGGCTTTTGAAAAATAAACTGTAACACTTCTTCTATTAACACTTTTTTGTTTTGTAAGATTTTTGCCATGATCTTTATGTTCTAAAGATGTTTTAATGTTCAAAATTATTTTACTGAATCTGCAATTGAGCAAGTCAAATTTATCTCTTGTCCTGCAAACCAATTATAGTAAATTATAGTCATTCAGAACATGAAGACTGTAATAACTCTGACAGAATTATGAGCAAACTAATGGATCATTTATTATAAGTTTGCTTTCAATGAAAAGGAATATATATTCTGCTCATTTTTCCTTTCTAATTTAAGAATGGATAGTAAAACAAAACAAAAACAAAAATCCTTAAAGCATAGCCTGCTATATTACTGCAATATAGCTCTACATCATACCATTTTAACAAAGAACTATTAGATAAGGAATGATATTTCACCAGTAACTGAGCTGACCAAGTTAATTTCTATCTCAATAGATCACTTATTAACACTTTATAGATTTCTGTGAGATGAGTATAATTTGGATACTATTAACTGGGTGAAAAAAATCCAGTATTGCTACTGTTGCCTAAAGTACCCGTCTCGGAAGATTTTCACCTAAATGCTAGAAAAAACACTGAGGTCAATTTGTTTTCAGTTGTGCACTGAAGATAAATTGTGCATCTATCTGATTAGAAATTAGTGTGATTTTTGTTTAGTAATTGTAGAATATATGCCTGGAGATACTAAGTGTCAATAGTAAGGCTAAAATCATGCGGAATATTACATAGCTAAAGCCATATTGTTGTCAGTTCTGATGAATTAATTTGAAAATATATACATTCAAAATATATATATTCATATTATTCAAAATATATATATTCATATATTCATGAAAATATATATATTCAAAAGAGATGCGAGGGGTTCATTGCTTTTTATACAATAATAGTAGTAAACATAGAAATCTGGATGTGAATTATTTGACATGGATACAGTAACTATGCAAACCTGTAAAATGTCCTTTGAATTTAGGCTTTGAATATCTGAACATCTAAAACCAAATATATAATGCAGTTAATGGATTGCGTATTCCAAATATTAGTCTGTTACTTGCTTGAAAATTCTGAATTCTTTCTTCTCCTTAAAATTTAAGTGTCTTCAGAAACACGTATCAGAGGAACCTGCTATTTCTTTGATGATCTCTTCTTGACATCAAAATAGAGCAGATACGAAACAACAAAAAATCCTATTTTAGTTGCTACCTGAGTGTTTCGTCATGAGACTAAAGGAGGGGAGGGATACTGATTTATCATTATTCCTCTGTAGTTGGACGCACCTTGTCATTGTGTGGTTGGGAGGAGGCAAGATTCATATGTATCAATTTCACTCTTTTGCATTTTCACATATTTCACATGTTTAGGGTCTTTGAGCAACACTTGTATTTTCTGTTTCTCAGGTTTTCTGCGTCCTGTATGATATTTTTCACAGGTGATCAACTAGTTGAATCTAGAAAACCCCAGAGAAGGAAGAGACTTCTTGACTTCTTACTAAAGGATAGTTAACAGAAGAGTCCAAAAAGAGATCAACTATAGAAATTAGTATCGGTGGCAGTAAGCTCTAAGGCTCAGACTGCCAAGGAAAGAGTTTGTGAAAGTCTGTTAGCTCTGATAAGCTTTATCCAGCAGGAGTCAGAGCTAGATGATAGAATTTTGATCCATTGGTAATTTTTTTTTTTTTTAGTTTTGTTTTAAATTATGAGACACCAGGAAATTAAATGGTGAGCAATAAGGCAAGGAAAGAGACATGTGAAGATTAAAGCTCTTAAGAATACCTCTTATTCCTCAAAAATATTGGAAGAAATAAAATATATGGAAGTACCTAGAAGATGATGAGATGGGAAATAACAGCTAAAAAGAGTTAGCAAAAAATTACTGCACAGTCGTTTTATTTGCTTCACTGTTAATAATGAGCGTAAGCACTGTGTAAATGCAAAGCATGGTGGATACTGGCGCTCCCGTTGGTTTACAGCTTAGTTCTTAGGATGTTTCATAGAGAACAGCAGTTGTTGTCTTTGGGAACCGTATGTTAAAACTGCTAAGCAAACTTGCCTGGAATCTGTTGATTTGCCCAAGATGCAAGTAAGATACTTTCGCTGGGAAAAGCAAGTTTTAGGGGCAGCAGGTTTATCACAGGATACCTGCGTTACCCCCTGGGCCCTCCGTCCCTGCACGCTGTAGCTTAGGACGCGGGACCATTGTGGCCTGTCCGCAGAGATGCTGTGCAGTTGCTTGAGGCCATTGGGCAAAATGCACAAAAAATGATCGACACTCGTGCGTCTTCTCACAACGTACTCCTGATTTCAATTTTCATGCAGTTGATCATTCTGTCCTTCCTTTGAGGAAGAAAGAGGATCATGGTAGTAAACTGGAAAGTAGAGAATTATGAAAAAATATCCAATTAGGCAGAAAAGCTAATTGTGCTAATGTTAATGTTTAGTAATTTGGGAAAGGCCTGTAATACAGACCATCTCTTTCTTTTTAAATTTAAATTCTTTTATGTGGCCTTATATAAGTAATATGCATGGGCCTGATCTTAATATTTTGATAATGATGTTGGTAATGGGGCAAGTTTTACCATCTCATGTAGTATTTTGCGGCAAACATCCTCAATATCCGTTGAGGAAGCATATCTACATTTGAACCAGTATGTTCACGGATGGATATGGATTCAGGGATTGCCAGTCCTGTTTCATGCGGCTTGCGCAGAGTTCAGGCTCTCTTCCAGTTGGTGACATTCATGCACCTCCCTCTAGTGTGTGCACGCTCCTGCACGTGTCCTTTTGTGCGCACTCAGCCTCTCCTGCTTCTCATGACTCCTTTTAATTCTGGCAGCATCTAAATCAGGTACTGTTACCAAGTTCTTTCACTTGCTGTTTATACATAATAGTTGGAGGGTTCATGCTGGTTGGGTGCTCATTTTTCCGTCTTTGAGGCCCATACTTTAACAATATATGAAGAAAAAGCTCTGAAAATCTCTTTCAAATGAGAATGTCTCATTCGTTTGGCCTAAATAGCAAATCTTTCTCAGCATGTCATACTGTCTTTATTTTAAACAGGCATTAATGAAATTAAACACTGGATAACACCAGATCCTTCCAGAGATCTGGCTGGCTGCAGATAATTGCCAACCCAAATTTTATTTTTCTGCTTTTTCTCTGGATCCTGATCTCTGGACCTGCTGCAGTTCTCAAGGAAGTTCTCCGTTGGCCTTTTTCACCACAACTCAATTGGAATTCACGTCGAGGTAAATGCTATTACCAGATGCACTGGTGAATCTCCTACTTATCCCACTTGCTTCGTGGGTTCCAGCTGGCTTTAGTCCGCCTTGTTTACTTATGTTGTCAAATGGTTCCTCATTCTCTTCAGAGTAATTTGAGATTTCAACTTATACTTTCTGTTACTTGAAAATCTTCAAGATTTCTTTCTTTTCTTTTCCTGCTCTCCTTCTCAGATTTCCTCCAACATTGCGAAGATATTGTTTAGAAACTTAAATAGCACATTCCACCTTTACATTCTTGTGCACCAGTTATGAGAACTGGTAAAGCATGAGTTTAATGGAAGAGAGAAATTAGCTGGCCGCCGGGTATATTTATATTTGTATAACGTGGAAGAAGGCTTAATTTTGGAGAAGGCTTGATCTTGGAAAGTAATCTTTTTTTTTCTTGTTTTTCCTCCCCCCCCACAATTTCTGTGTGACAAAAAAACAACTTCTGGTAGAATGTCATGTTGGTATGATTCTTTGTTACAAATGATATGCTTACATTTATTTCAAGAGAGAGCTTTCTACATGCCCATACTGTGTTGTGCATACCAATCTTACATTTGTTATCAAATTGCTGTTCTTTATTACCACCATTATCTATGAAGCAGTCTCAGACTAAGAGTTATTGGAGAAAACAAACCAGGAGCACTTGAAATAAGCCCTGCTGTTACTTAATAGTTATCAGCATACTAGTGACTTTCATTAAGGAATCGTAAAATAACTTGTTTCATATCACTTTTGGGAATATTATCTTGCTTAGGAAGGAGAAAATCAAATGGACTAATAGTTTTAAATTTGGAGAACACTCCTCTGTTTAAATACGAAACACAAGACTTATCTATGTTTAAATGCTTGCTTGCAGTTGGGGGTATATTTGTGGTGGCTTGCTGATTAAGTTTTACATTTGAAATTATTTGGACTGACTTTTAGATAACCCTTTCTGAAACTGCTTTTTTTTAGTAATGAAGCAGTAGCTTGATCCCTGTTTAGTTATTTCAGCAATTACGGAGAATATAAAAGATCAGTCTTGAAGCAAAAGGCTAATCCCCCTTTTTTAATGTATACCCGAAGAAAACAATGGTGTTTGAGGAAGGATATTTGTTTTTAAAACATACTTTATTGTAGGTTTTCTGGAATTTTGACATGTCATCTATGTGTGTATGCGTGTTTTATTTCAGATTCTGGGACTTAAATTTTAAAAGTTATTGGAAGGTATTATTTGTTCTTTGCTTTTCCTATTATTTTCTTCTCTGTCCAACTGTAGCCTTGAGAATGTCATTGTTTCTGGCCTATTCTTTCCCATAGAGTCTGTTTTGAAAGCTGTTATTTGTCAACTAGCGGGACATAGGCAGTGGAATTTTTTTCACATTTTTGGTTCTAATACTCTTCTTTTTACCTTTTCAATTTAATATGTTATTGAATATTGAATATATGATAATTCAACATTTTGGTATCGTTTATGCAAAGAAGCCTTACTAAAAAAGATGAAAAGAAGAAACATATTCAGTAATGTCAAGCAGTTATGAAGATGATCTCCCAGAAACGGCCCCCTTAGAATGAAGACCTGTGGAGTACTCGATGTAGTATGCATTTTTATTACTGTCTGTCTTGTAGTGCTTCTCTGGCAGGATTGAATCCCTCTAAAGCCCATGTCAATGCAGTTGATTTAGGCAGTTGCTGAGTAAGGCTTGCTCTAGTTCTGCACAGTCCTCAAAGAATCTATGATTGCAGGATGCAAATAGAGACCATTAGCCCTAAATACGGACAGTGTGACTGCGCGTGGTTCTTAGCTGAGGAGTATCTTTGATTTAAGTAACTGAGCATAAATTAAAACATTTTTGAACTTTTTGGCTCTGTAGATGCAGATTAAAGCTACTGTTGAGCAAAACACTGTCCTTCCTGTACTGTAGAGGATCTAAGCTCCCTTGTTTGCATGTCCAAGGTATGAGAAGTTTGGGAGTGGTAATCTGAAGGGAAGCCTTGTAGATTTTGTTTTCTTAATACATAAGATTAAGCATTTGCATTTCAAATTTGAAAGGAAGATATTCTTAACCCATTGTCTGAACAGCATCTTGTAGTGTGTGTGTTATTTTATTTTTTAAATTGCATTATTTTCATATACCCAAATGAAAGAAACACCTTCTGGTCAATACATAAACTAGTCAAATCAATGACAAAATTTGCAAAATTCTGTAAAAATAAGTTTATCTTAAACATACATTGCTTTGTCCATTCCTCTTGCAAAGAACACCCATGTGTACCAAAAATATCTGATAAGCCATGATACTGTAGAACCCTGTGATAATTTGTCTGTAAAGCAACACGCAACAGGAAATATAAGTCTCCTATTAGAATAGCTCATTCCCTGTGTGACTTGAGAAAATATATAACTCTGTATAACTTTGTTCTTTTTCATTTCAAAGTAAATGGTGTGTTTGAGTCTTATGCCTCTTCCTTTGCATCTATAAGCTTAGATTTATGCTAACAGTAGGTTTGCCACATACCCATACTGTGTCATATAAAGTTCAGGTTGGTATATTTACATACAGAATCTTAGTGAAAAGGTATAATTTGAAAGCAAAGTGGCAAAGCTTATTTGAAACTTCTAGCAATATTATGAAAATTGCTTTGACACTTAAGAGCAATAAGCTTGAACAAAAATATTATCTACTAGATAATATTGTGTCAAGAGTCATGAAATGTGGATGATTTCTTTGGCATTCCTGTGTCTTTTATTTATTTTTTTTTTAATGCTAGAGTATGCAACTGAATCACTGCAAATATAAAAGTGTGCCTTCAATGAGATTAGCTTTCTCCTCTTCTTCCCTGGCTAATGTCTGTCTAGAGTAACATTTTTTTGCAAGCTTTTATGCAGTGATATGTAAGTTATTGTCAGGTTCTTGCAGTATTCTGGTGGAAGATCTTTCCCTCTTAGAAATGTTTCTTTTCCAAGAATTACTGAAAACGCCCCAAAACGTGGGCAATTTCTATTTAGAATATGAAGTCAGGAGGCAAAGATCTTAATTATATATATTCTTATCTGAAATATGCTTCTTCTTTTTCCCCCTACCCTACAATATTGTTATTTGGAAAGTTTAATTGTTCTTTAATCGTCCCTTATATAACTCAATTGTCCCTTACATAACTCTGATACGTACGATATATCAAAAATATATTAATGAATTTTTCACGCTTTTTTTCTTTACCCAAGTTGAATGGTTAACAATTGATTAATGATGCCAATAAATCTGAATTCCACAGTTCAAAATGATCAACGTGCAAAATTAAGATCCAAATTACTGTTGGTCCAGTAACCACCTTAATAGTAAACAACTGTTTTGAGCATTATTTTTGAAGGGAGAGGCAGCTTTGTTTTTGTATGCCTTTCATGTAAAGGAAGGAAGAAGCAATCTGGTGTTAAAGATATTTCTAAAATGGCAGCTAGATAAAATGACGGGAGTTTTGCTGTGGAGAAGTACTCTGAGACTTTAAAGAGAGTGTGTAAATGAGAGACATGTAAATGAAAGCACATAGTGGGATTTACTTCATATTTAAGATGCCTTTTTAAGACAATCCTAACTATTTGGTAAGCAGTTCGAGTGTTCACCACGATTACTCAGCATTGCCTTTTGTAAATTACATGTATTAGCCACTGAGAGGTTCAAAGGGGCTTACCTGTCCCTAAACAGTTTCCTGCTTATAAGTTGCCATTCTTTTCCTATTTATACATCAGACACTAATAAATCTTTCTTAATGCAAAATAAATACAACTAAATCGAATAAGGAGGATGGAAGTGTCAAACATCTGGCTGGAGTCAGGATCTAAATTGGTGTCCCCAGTGAAGATGCGGCTTCAGCATGAGTGCAGCAACTCCAATGTGAGTTGATACTTTAGCAGAAACTCGAGAATGTGGACGAAGCAAAGGCCCTAACTGTGCATCTTGTTGAACAGCAGGGCATATATAAAAGTAATGATTTGAATGCCCTAAATGGGGGAAGAAACTTCGGCAGAAGCTCAGGCTTAGTTAATATAGGAAATAAGCTGCAACATAAGTGAGCATATGAACTATATATATGTATGTTTATTCTCTCTCTGGTAGTAGCAGTGTGGAATGAGCCCGTTCTATCGCTCGCGCCGAGCTGGAGGCGCTCATGCCGAGCGCTGCCGCCATCCGCATTCCCGCGCAGGCCGTGTCCCCACGGCGCGCTGGGACCGAAGCTGGGTGCTCGTCCCGCAGCTCGCAGCCTTGTGCCGCTCCGCAGGAGAAACGCCGCTCGGGGGACGCTGCCGGGGCCGAGACCTCCCCGTGCGCATGGCCAGGCCCGGGGGACCGCAGCGCGTGGCGGTGGCAGGGAGCCCCCACGGCCTCCGAGCCCACGGAGCAGGGTGACCGCGGGCCCAGGGACGGCAAGAGCCCGCGGTGTTAGCGGTTCCAGCTACGGCCGCGCGGGATGCTTTTAGGCTTACCTTTGGCTGCTCTGAAACAAGAATTTTAACTCAAGTTCTCAACTTCCCGGGCTTGTTAGGTGCTCTGGTTAGAGATTTAAAATCATCTAATAAATCATAAGTTTATATGATAATAAATGTAATGATAATAAATCATCTTATTTTTTCATACTGCCAAACAATATGAGCTCATTTGTGGTAATCCAAGTTGAGGGCTGCTCCCCATGACCTCACAGGAACCAGTCCAGAGGGCTGCCTGTTGCTAGTATGAGAATTTCACTGTGTGACTTGGGTCCTGTTTGCATTGACTTGGGTTGCTGAGTGCAGAGCCTCGTTATAACGTGTGCAAAACTCTCTGAAATGCAGCTTTCCATGGTGCCAAGGAGCTGAAGCTAAGTGGAAGTTATTTCAAAACAAACCAAGGGGATGCAAATGTGCACATGATGAACATGTGTATGTATTCTGTTTATTTTGGTTCATTTCTGGTGGTTCATTTTCATGCTAAACAAATACCCTAACTCAAGATTCGGGGGAACCTGGGTAAAGAATTCTAGTTCTGTGCACTTATTTTGCTACTGTTTTTATAAATTCATGGTATTAATTTGCATCTTTCTATCTGTCTGTGGACATATGATCAGCTAGATAGAAATTAAGGTAACCACCTTCCCTGTGTGGAAGGAAGCTAAGGTATTCCAAGCTTGAAGTAGGAATATGGCTGCCTTAATTAGAAGTCAATTAACACTGCTATTGTGTAACTAATAGCTTGAGAATGGCAATGTCATGAGCCATCAATTACGGATTACTGTTAAAAAGAGAAGGGGCTGCACACAATATGCTGAAGTGCCTCAGAAAGCCTGGGGCCTGGTGATTCTTTTGTTACCTCATCCACAGTGTATTTATCAGATTATGATTTGTCATTGTAATTGATTAAAAATGACAAATATTATGTCTCTAATGAATTGTTTTTCATTCAGAAATGCCAAAAGAGTAGTTTTTTTTTTTTTTTTTTTCTTCAGGCTGTCTTTTTGCTGAAATCTAAAAAGTTTTCATCACAGATTTTTCTGGGTAGTAAAAGACCTGTAAAATTACTTAAAATAACAATCAAATGACAGACTGCTATCACTACCACTGCTAGGAGGCAGTTAAAATGCTTTTTTTTTTTTTTTTTTTTTTTTTTTGGTAAACATACAAGTGCAAGAATGAGATAGTAGAAACATTTAGGGTAAAAAGTGTAGAACTCAACTATGTGTAATCAATTTTGTTGCCATTTATTCTGCAAATTAAGTATTTGGTAATAGCTTCTGTTTGACTGTAGGTTGTTTTATTAGTTATAAGAGGCTGTTCAGCAAATCCCTTTTAACAGCATGGATATAACTACCTTTTCTTACACTACTTGCAGCTCCGTTTCAAAACTTTTCCTCTATTATCTTCTCATAAAAGAATATTGCATTTAGAACAATGTTTTGAAGATGAAAATAGTAAGATGTAATCAGAGAAATAAAGCTGATTTATTTAAAAAATTTGCTTTTTCAGAAATGATTGAAAACAGTATAAAATATATCACTACTTGATATTTCTTGTCACTTGTTGAAGCTAGAATAGCGTTTTTCAGGACAATAAAAGAATTGGGGCGCTCTGTAACGGAACACAGAAGTGACAAGCAAGAAGCGTGCCTTTGAACAACGATTCTGATGAAGATTGCTTTTGTGTAATGTTTTGTCAGTAGAACAGAGTCCTGGTACATCTTCTGCACTGCAAGTTCCCTACCGCTCCCTTTTCTCTTATTAGGCCAACATGGTGCTACCGATTATATAAACGTTTCAAAAAAGCTTGTATTATATGGTGCTAAGAATAACTTAGGATGTAATTTCTTTTGGTCAGATCTGCTCTGAATGACAAACAGTGATGCACCTGAAGTGAATGTTTAGCATTCATTTGAAACTTGAAGTAATTATGCAAGCCACTGAGCTCTGGCTTAAACCAAAATGCCAATCATAACATTGTAGTTAAGGTAACCTTCTGATTATTTTAAGGTTATCTTCTGAATGCTGTTATAAAAGCTGCTGCTATTAGTGAACTACAAAACACTTTGAGAGAACAGAAAGACCTCTGTTAAAATATAACCAAATCCCAGAAAAGCTTACTGGGTGCATAGGGGAAGTAAAAATTTACATGATTCTCACTCTTTGCTATAGTGTACACTTTTGATTTTGGACTTTCTTCTTGTCTTTCTTCCTAATTTCCTAATTTCTGAATTGAGATATATTTGCAATATAGTAATTTTGCTGTACTTTATGGACTGTATACTTCTGAGTTAACTTTTAAATTGTATAGCCAGTATACCACAATGTAAGCAGTTTATTTTCTCCCTGACCCCAAACGCTTTTGACCTTTATGTACTTTTCTAGTGTTTCTATAGCCTCTTGTTCTCATGAGGGTTTTAATCTGCTTGATTGTTTTGTACCAGCATAATGCCCATCTACACCGTATTGATTTCCTCTCTGCAGATTTATTACTAGAGTGGATTTGACTGAAAGTTGATAGCCTTGCTTATTCTTTTCTGTAAACCCTTCCCTAGGGAACCAATGCCTTTTTTTTTTTTTTTTTTAATTGTAAATTATCTTTTAGAAGTTGCTGATACAAATAATTGAAGCTGAACAGTTATAAATTCTTAGTCCTGTTGTATCCAAATGGCAAGTTCGTTATTCTGTTGATTATTTTTCAATTGTCTCAGTGACAGCTTCATAGAAGACCATGTTTCAATATTGACCATGTGCAATATTGAAAAGAAGCCTTATTTCATCCCTCAAGAATACTGTGCTAAGTACAGGATATCAGAGTGGAAAAGGATGTTAACGTTGGTTATTTTTCATACTTGAAGTACAGCAGTAATAGAGAATTCACAGAAAGCAAATGTGATCACTCTGCTTTCGAGTGCGCTAAACTCTTTTGTGAGCTTGATTCCAACAAATATGACATCCTTCCTTGACCATGAGAAGAACTGCATTCGCTAATTTTCATTTGAATGGCTTCTTCAAAAAATCACCTACACAAATAGCTTTTTATTCCTACAGAAGGTGGCAAAAGATTCAAGGACACACTACAAAGCACCTATGTGATGAAAAAGAAACACTGCTGTAGTTGGCTACATTAAGCAATTTTAGCGAAAGATATTTCTATCAAAAAAGCTGAGGCCTCCCCCTGTGAACATTTGGTTACCTGGATAACTGCCCATTCTTTGTGCTAAAGGCTGCAAAAACTGCAAATGTATTTAATTATCCATTGACAGCATCTAATGACTGTGTTAATGTAGTTAGTTAGAATTTGGAGTTTTCAGTTAGATATTAATGGCTTTTGGCAGGGTCTTTGCAAAATGGTGACTTGCATGCTGTAGCTGCATTTCTTTTATTCAATTTCTTTTGCTTAACTTCCTTGAGAGGACTCCGGCATACAGAAATTCAGTACTACTATATTTTTCTGGATTCCCTATTCACCTGCATTTCCTGCTGCAAGTTAATACTGGGATGTTACTTCTGGTGGATTCCTGCATCTCCTGTTGCTGTAACTATTAATGGTTTCTCCTAGGTTGATCTTAAAATCTCAAGGACTTTGCACAGATAGCAGTTCTCCCTGAACTTTTAGGTGAAGTGTGTATTATTAGCCAACAAAGCATGTTCATCTTCAAAGTTATGACACCTTTGCAAAGTCAGCTGCCTAATTCTTTTTTTCTTCTGACCTGTCTCTTGATCATGCTTTAAAAAAGAAGGTTAGAGCATATGTAAAACTGCTGGGTATTGCTGTCTTTAAAACAGTGGTTCCCATTTTTCAAAGTATGTAGTGGAATTTTGTGTGGTCTTGCTTTTAAGTTCAGATAAATGGATTGAGAAAGTTGGCTGTGGTCTGCAAACTGGCTACTTGGAGCCCAAATCCAATGCAGAAGCCACGTGGGGCCAGTCAGCACAGCACTCAATAGCCTCTTACTGCCTGAAAGGCAGATTCATGAGCTGAGGAACAGTCCTCCTGTCATGGTTGCTAGAACAGAGTGAGGGGTCTTACATCTGTCTAGATGGGATTGTAGGATACCTGAATGTACCTGCTGGCATAACCTTAAAAAAAAAAAAAAAAAGAAAAAAAAAAAGTTCAGAGGTGACTTGGACATTTTAGTACTTTTAAGAATGTTACCCCTGTGTTTTCATATGGTTCTTGTGTCACTTAATGTATCCATAATTGAGGCTTTGAGTGCATTAATCTTATTTCCTTTCTTTAAATGCTTGCTGTAGCTTCTGTACTCTGTCCTGAATTTTTGTTTGATTTTGCATGGAAGTGCTCAAAGTTTAGAGGTAAAATGGTTGTTCAAAATAAGGAATTGTTGGAATATAATAAATTGTTTTCCCATCTCTGACAAATTACTGCTTTTAGCTCTGCAAGGACTCTTTTCCTAAAAATTTTAATGTACAAACATTTCAGAGACTTCTTCCTTATGTCCATTAGAAGAAACTGTGTTTTGTTGTGATTTCATCCACATTGCTCTCAGGTCTGTTTTCTGTTTTGCCACTGGAAACAACTCTGTGTGGCTTTTCTTTAAGACTTACAAGTCTTCTACTTCTTTCATTAATAAGGTCAGGAAAGTACCATTTTGGTGGAGCTGTCAGCTGATACTGTGCTTCTTGCAGAGGCAATCTCAGCAGACAGCTCTTCTAAGAGAAGTCTCCTTAAAAAATGAAAGAAAGTTTACATGCTTAGGAACAAAAAGATCTGAAACTCTGAGCTTAATAAAATTGATGATGAGATTGCCCTAGAGCAAAGGAGGGAGCATGCTCAACCAACAAATTAAATATTGCTGTCTGTTTTCTGTATTAGAGAAATATCTTAAAAGCTGATGTACCAAAAATGGCCAACCAGACCATCCAGTCTTACTAAACTCTTCATAGAACATTTTTTTTTCCCCCTTAATCTCTTGTATCTGCTACCCTGCCTCATCTGTACTTTTAAGAGTCAAGTATATGCAAGTTATTCAGCTGTCAACCTGCATCAGGGCTCACCGTGTGCTACAGAGCTGCATCTTTGTGACAGAGAAATTCTAGATGATACTGTGCAGACCTCAAGCTGTTATGACTTAGCTCTAATAGATAATTCTTACTAGACAAAGAAAGAAGAGCTTTTGATGCTTCCAGGGAACTTAGGAACAGTGCTTATCAAACCTCTTTTTATAATCATGATTTATTTTTGTGGATTTTTGAAAACACTTATTACAACCAACAGCTGTAAAAATCATTAGTTGAGTAAAAGAAGGCATTAAATGTGAATATTTTAACTCCCAGGTGAAAAGACTTCCCCCCCCTACCCCAAGTGTGTGCACAGGTAAGCAATTGCTTTCAACTGTGACTCCTTTTCTTTTGTAAAGAAAGACTTCAGATTCTTCTGGTGCCTCTGTTCAGGCTATATTTTTAATTCCTCTTCTCTGTAGTGTAGTCTCAAGACAATATAGACAAAAGATAGACATTGCGGTTAAGGAGCCTCTACAGCCCAGCTCTGTGTCGCTTCAGTTTTCCTGCTCTCAGGTTTGTAGCTCTTAGTGAGACTCTCATTGTCCTTGATGTGTAAAACGAGAATTGCAAGTAAGATCACAGCATAGGAAATGTATTCATGTAACTTGAGGAAAAAAAACATGCTCCACATCTTGCACTCAATTCTAAGGTCCTGGTTATCAAAAGGACCATGTCTGAAGTGAAGGTACAACAGGAAAATACAGCTATTTGTTTGTTTTCTTTTTCCTGTTTGCCTGTTTTTTTTTGCAAGGCACACTTAGTCTCGTGATTTCTGTAAAGAGCTCTAGGTCACAAGGGAGAAATTAGTGGTAATGTTATTTTCCTTGCAGGTAGACCTGAAGTAGGCAAGTGGAGTGAGCCTCAACAGTGCGTTCTCCTGCATGGTCAGCTGCTTGTTCTAGTGTTTGACATATGTAACACTGTGGATTAATCTTTATATTTCATTTCTTCAAGGAATTATACTGTGGGGAAAGCAAACTGTAAATGAGAGTAACTTTCTTTGTCAAACATATTGATACTGTTTAATAAGATACTGTTTAAATAACATATTTTCATATTTGTCTGAGGAGCATCGTATTCTGATCTGTAGGAAAATGAAAGGACAGACTTTTAAGACTTTAAAGTACATCTGTATGGGTCTGTTATGAACTGCAGGGAGTGGCAAAAGGGTAGTGATGCTGAAAAAAATTGCTTGTAATCGTAGAATTGGAAGAACAGGATTTATGGAAGTAGGATTTTTTTTTTCCTTAGTTTTTAGGTTAATTTTTTTTTTGTCTCCAATTTTCACAATATTTTCTAAACTTTTGTCATTACAATGTGAGAATTTTAAATAAAAATGAACAGGAAGAAGACATCAGTTACTTCTGTTGGCATTAGGTGATCATAATCTCTACATGAGCAAGTTAATGCATATTGCTTCATTTAGAAACTACTTAGTATTGTAAAGTGCCCACAAATGCAAAAATATATTATTGATTTTTATTTTAATTTAGTGACTAGTGAAGAGAAAAATATTCCTGCTCAGTGAGATATATAATGGCAACTACTAAGATACAGCCAGTGCTCAGCATAAATACTGAATGTCCTTTACACCATGAAATATATAAAGGAAATAAAATTTTGAGGGTTTTACCTCATAAATTGGACTGCTAAAACATGGAAAACAATCAGTGATCCAGTCATGTTTACACATAAGGTCTCTATAAAGGATATTTTTTAGAACAGTACACTTCCTTGGAGATATTTTCAGATCATTTGAAGTCTTTTTTTTGGTATGTTTTGTTTACTTTTATGCCACTTAAGTGTTTTTTACTTCCTCCAAATAGCAGCAAGCATGACCTTCCTTAGTCCTTTT
>VZSV01000027.1:2480166-2550877 GCA_013398735.1 Nothocercus julius | reverse complement strand
AAAGGCTATGTAAATGTCATGTATGTAGGACTTGGATTCGGTGGGAGGAAAACAACCTGACAGTTTTGGAATAAGATATCTAAAATTAAAATCTAAAGAATTAAGTCTTTTAGTACTCACACTTTGAAAAGATGTAGAAGATAACAGAAGCACTAAAGAAGCTTGAAGAAACCTGAATATATGTAAATACAGTAACATGAGTAACATGTTTTGGATTTGTTCAATTCTGTTACTCTGTGTGATTGGAAAATATTTGCAAGCATTAAATAGCTGCTTTTTATTTATTTATTTATTCATTTAATGACAGGTGTTGTTGGACACCTAGCACTCTATCAGTTCTTGGGCAGAGCTGGTACCAAGCCAACTCATGGATCTTAGGAGTATAGGAGTTCATACTTTAAGGATTTTCCTTTCTCAATATATGAGTTGAAGAGGAAGGAGAAGCTTTTTCTAATGGACTACAAAATACAAGCAACATAACTTCCTCATTTGATCCAAATTTTATGGAACACATGTAATATTCATGAAATCAGACTTAATATACCCTGCTCAAATGTTTGTAACAAAATAGAATGAGGGTTGTGAAAAAGTCCTAGATTGATAAAGTGAAGAGTCTATGTCTCTTAATTTCATTTTCTTTTTCATCCCATTTCCCATCTCATACTCATTTATTTAGTAAGCCCACACTAAGGCAATATCTGGGTATTTTACTTATGCAGGAGGGACAAGAGGGAAGTGGGCACAAAAAGAATATGGATACCAAAAAGCAAGAAATAAGCAGGTTGGTAAAGAGAAAGGACTGTGCTATTGCATATTTGACCTTTTCCTCCCTCATTCATCTATCTTCCTCAATTTGCTTTAGATAGTTCAATTTTACTGTTTGAATTGAATCAATAAATAAATCTGCAGGGAATAAAGAAGGTGACTATGGTGAGGTTATGTGATTCCTGAAACAGTTTCTGATCAACTTAAAGCCATGTGATATGGCCACTTAAGTTGAAATTGTTGAACTTGAGGGCCAATCGTCTTACTAGTAAGTTGTCCTTCCTCAGGGACTTAAAAATAACAGGGAAGATTAAGTCTGGAGCTCTTGTGGGTAGTAGCTGCCCTCTGCTTGAAATAAATGAGAGCCTTTAGTCATGTGGGCTGTGTGGGAAGTTGATGTGATGCTCTGGATGCTGAACGGGAGAAAGAAAATATGGCTTTGAATTAGTTACAAGACATGGGAGGTAATACGTATTGTGCAAAGGTCATGCAAGTGGCAGCTATGTCCCTTTTTGTTCCCCCAAATAAATCCACACTCCTGTGTTGTAACATTTGAAAACGCCTGAAGCGTGAGGACAAAACTGGCCATTAGATACTAGATTTAATTTTTATGGAAAACTTGCCGTTACTGTAGATTGCAGGGCTTTATGATCGTATGTGGCATGAGGGGTTTCGTGCCAACAGCCCATATGAAACGTGTGTGTCTGGTACAGACCGCGGTGTAATTTACTCAAGTGCTCTTCCACTAAGCTGTTAGGAAGTGTTCAGTGCAGAAGCGGCCTGCCATGAACTCCAGTCAGCTGCCTGTAGGTCTGGTCTCGTGCTCGAGCAAACCTCTCTGGTCCCTGCCGACAAGCCAGCTTGTGCGCCTGCCCGTTGCGCAGGTGTCTGCAGGGATGGCGTTTGTGGAGTTCTGGTGCTCGTGTATTGAAGATCCCTTGCTGGGTAAACCCCCTTCAGTTCTCTTCATCTTCATTCCTACTACTTATTCCTAGTCCTCATTCCTTTGGTCCTGAAGCTATAAGATTGGTGGAGCAATGCTAGGCTTTCATATCAGACCTTCTTTAATATCTAAGGTGTTTTTTTCTTTTTTTTAACACTTATTTCAACAACACAGTATTTCATTTTTTTCCTTCAAGACTGTTATTTGAGTGTCAAATTGTTTATAAGCACCAGCTAAAACATTCCCTACTATTATTCATATATCCTAGGTGAGGAATTTGGTACGAAGACAAGATTGAATGACTTGCCCAAAGTGTCAAACTGAGTGACTTCTTACAACAAGCTCCTATTTTAGCTACTACATGTCCTGTGTTTATTTGGGAAAATTAATATGTTAACTAAGTAAAAATACCATTTTCTCATTAGCTATGAACTGAGAAAACTAGAAGAAATCATTCATATAGAACATGGAAGAAACCACTTGCATGTTTGTCTGTTTTCCGTGGCCTTAAAGAAAGGTTTAAAAAAGACGATATATGCTGAGATGGGTAGATCAGAGAGCAAGCAGTATTGTTAAGGTCTTGTTTAGATAGATTGAAAACAGACCTGCAGTAAAAGACAAAGCAAGCTGTTCATATTTAGTCACTTTCATTATTTTTAGTCTGCCATTTTTATAATTTACTGGAAGAATAATGACTAAGATCATGACACCATATAATTTTTATCAAAAGAGGCACTTAATTTTATTCTATTAACCCTACAGGTTACAACAAACCATAAAAGTAAACCCTGGGTTCACTATTCTAGATAAAGCTTGACTCCTAGGGGGAAAAAAGTCCTTTTATAGGATCCTTAAGAAAGCTCCAAAAATTCACAGGATGTATTTGAATAATCTATCTAGCCTTCAGTATTTAGTTTAATACAGATACTCCTTAGAGATGTTAATGCTTATTCCTGTGAAATACTATTGGTTATTCAACTAGCTAAGAAAAAGAAAAGGTTTCCTGTACACATCAAACAGTTTTGTGATAGCATTTTTGCCAGACTTGTGAATAAAAGGCAGATGACTGTACTCACTCATGAAATTATTTTATGTAAGATGTTGAAATAATAGTCTTTTTACTGTTCTAGTAAGCCTTGCATTACCTATTATATTGTAATGTCTTCTAGAGAGGTGCCTCGTATCCAATTCCTCACTGAAAAAATGTCAAAGTAGTAAATAAAAAGTCAGTAAAATACTGGTTCTCATGATTCTTATACTGATTCTTGCAGTTCCCTGTGGAAGAATAAATTTTCTCTAAAGAGGTCTGCCAAACAGATCTGCGAAGTATGATTCACTGACATGGAACTTCAGATTTTGAAGTAGAACGAGCAAAAGGCTCAGACGTCTCATTCCTAGTTAGACTTTTAATGCTGTCATTTCAAGGAACAGATCTCTGCTATATTTTAAATATATGTGTGTGTGTGTGTGTGTATGTATGTATATATGTGTGTGAGTGTATGTATATATGTGTGTGAAGTGGGAGAAGAAAGTAAGATGGACCTTGTGTCAACTCAAAGCTGTCCTAAACTCCTTAACTTAGCCAGGCAAGGAGAAAGAAATGTTTGAGAAAGCCAGCAGTATATATGCATATATATATTTTTTTCTAATTCTGTAATGTTAAGAATCAACAGAGGTAAATTCATTATTTTTTCTAATCCTTGAGTTTTGCTTTCCTGGTTTCCAGTAGATAAGCGCAGCTCCCCCGTAACGGTGGAAAGCAGTGGATGGGGATTCCCCTCCGGCCTTTTCCTGCACAGCCGCGCGCTGGGGGCGGCTGCTGCTCCGCGCTCAGGCCTGGGAGATGCCGCAACAGGCGCCGCGGGGGCTTTCGCACCCCTGGAGAGGGTGGTGGTGCCCAAGGCAGGGGCGCCGAGGGCCTGCGGTGCAGAAAGAGCCTCTGCTCGGCCGCGCTCGTCGTTCCTGGGCAGTGCGGCCGCCAGAGACACGGGAGCTGCGGTTTGGTGGTTGTGCCTGTGATGAGGGTGAAATGTCTGTAGCCTCGGTGAAGCTCGGTGCCTGTGTCAGACATTAAATTAATAAATGTGCGTGTCTGCAAGAGGAAGAAAGGGGCAGTGAAGTAATGTCTGCAGGTGGCTGCGTGCGGAAAGGCGGCAGCGCTTCCAGTGGCTCTCCGTCCCAGGGAGGAGCCGTGCAGCCTGCTGGCGCCTGTGGGGCGGCAGCCTCCGTCATGTCTGTTGTGGTGCCCCGTGGCCACCGGCGCTCCTGGGCGCTGCCTGGGATGAGAGCGCAGTGCAGCTCAGTAGCGGTTCGACAGGAGGATAATCCTGAAGCATAGAAGGAAGGCAAAAGGAGTTAAGCAGTCTGCAAACCTGCAGTGTGTTGCATCCAGACATGCCTGGAATCCCAGGGCAAATCTGAGAAGTACCAACTAGTTAGGTAAAAATATTGAGTTTTCTGTACGTTGCTTGGGAGAAAATGAGAATGGGAGGTAGCAGCTTGAGAGACATCGGGATGAACAATACTGTCTGCCAGTTAAAAGAGATCTTGACTTGGGGTTTGAGGTGAGAAAAGGGAAAAAGAGGAAGGGGGAAGATATGAGGACTGTCACGTGATTACTTGGCTCTTAGAGGGGACAGAGCTGTGATCGTGCTGGGTTTTGTTCTGTTCCGTGACTGCCTTGAAGGTGTAATATGCCAAGTACTGAAATTCTTGTTCTTTTTACCAGGAGGTAAAGCGAATTAGCGGCTATGGATTTGACTGAAAAGTGCACTGTCAGTAATACCCAAGATAAGTCTTAAATGTGAATGCTTTGGTTATGCGCCTTCTGAAATGAGGTCTGTGGCTAGTTTAGTGTTGCCACCATCTGCACAGAGCAAAGTTCTGGGCTCTGAAGAGACAAACATTCTCAGAGTAATTCTTGCAAAGACAAAACATTTTAGCATTTATGCGTTTTTGAGAGACCCGGCCTATTCCCTAGCATACACTGTAGCCTACTGGAAGATTTGACAAACTTCACATCTAAAGGTTATACATAGTAGGTCCAGATCTTCCACAGACTGCTGTTAACAATCCTTATTATAATCCAAGATCTCCTGCCTTGGGATACATCATTCACCATGTTCACTGACAGCTTGTACAAGGTCATTTCAGACAGAGCTGGGAGAAGAGCCAAGTTTTGACTTCTCCATGCATTTTTTTTTGCAGTGTATCTATGCTGCACATTAACAAAGAATGTCTCTCTAATACCCATTTAATAACAATGCTACATATCAACATGTAAGGCTGCTCAAGCTTCTGTGCTAAGGAGTCTGCTTAGCTCTGCTCCTTGAGCCCGCATTCATTCCCTCAAATACCTTGTGTACAGCTGGTGGAGAATGTGGTTGTATTGGTTGAACCACAGCTTGTTCCAGGAATCGAGAAGAATCCCCAGAAATCTTGTCTAGAATTTTTTAAGGTGTTTTTAGTCCTATATGTTTGTTTAGCCCTTTTTTCTTTTTTCTTTTTTCTTTTTTCTTTTTTCTTTTTTTCTTTTTTCTTTTTTCTTTTTTCTTTTTTTCTTTTTTTTTCTTTTTTCTTTTTTCTTTTTCTTTTTTTCTTCTTTTTCTTTTTCTTTTTCTNTTCTTTTTCTTTTTCTTTTTCTTTTTCTTTTTCTTTTTCTTTTTCTTTTTCTTTTTCTTTTTCTTTTTCTTTTTCTTTTTCTTTTTCTTTTTCTTCATAAAAGCAACTGCTTGTTTCTCTGCTATTATTCATGCAGCTAAAATCATATATATGTTAAGTTTCAGCATCAGCTTCCATATAACTGCTTTAATATATTCTACCATACAGGTTTTTTTAGGTAAAGGTGCAGTTAGGATTCCACTCTCTGGGGTCCTTTAGCATGAACTCATTTAGATATAACCAAAATCAATTCAAATAAGCTTGCAAGATGACAAAATTGATGTCTTTTGTAACCAATTGAGAATGAGAAAGCAAAAGATAATAAGGGACATTTTAGCTGCAGAGATCTGGAGAGAAGGTTGCTACAGATCAAAGGAGAAAAGTGTAAAATATGTATACTCCTGGAATGGTAGAGAATCGAGGGAAAGCAGCTAAAGATGCAGCTAACAGGAGCAAATGACCTGAAGGCTGATTTAGGAGAGCAGAAAAGGAACTCACTATTTTTACCCTGGTTTGTTTCCAGCAGAACAAGTCAGAAAATAATCTGTTCTGTAGAAAATTTTGCTGTTTAATTTTGACTCCAACTCAGGACAGAAAAAAATTATTCTAGAAATGACATGCAAATAATTTCACTTCAATAGAAATCAAACAGAGAGTAAAAAAATAAATCTTAAGCAAAGCCGAAAAGTCACAATGAGTTGTTTTGAAGCTTGTAAAGATAGAAAGCATTTCAGGTTCTTCTTGAAAATCCCAATTGTGATAAAAACACCTTTTGATTGAAAAGTGAGTGTAACTTTTTGCTCCTTTTAAAAAGCTGTAGACTGTATCACACAGAGATAAAATGAGGTAGTTGAAACAGTCTGATCAGGTAAGGTTAGCTAGAAAATAGTTGTAAGCAAGGACAGAGTAGTCTCAGGCAGCATCCCATGTTCCTGCTCTATTTGCTGAGCAGCATACTTCCTACTTCCAAAGGTTCAATAGTTCATGTTATATGGTTCTAGAGAAAGCAGTTCTGTGTTTTAAACTAGGAACTGTTTTAGAACATTTGACTGTAATATTCATATGGGCACAGCAAGAGATTCAATGAACAACCACCAAATTTGTTCATGTGGAAGTCCATTAAATTCTAGTTTGAATTTATTTATAGAACAGCTGAAAGTGAGGGTTTTTTTGGTTTGTTTTTGTTTTTTTGCAGCAGCCTGTGAGGGATTAACGTGACATCTCCTGCAAACCCACCTTCTGAGATTGTCCCACACAATCAATCAATTCTATGTTTGTATTTCTTTTTTTGTATTGTTTTTTCATTGAGTTTTATCATCAACAAAAGTAGTAAAACAGACTGTCCAGACTCATTTTGGATTAGTGAAATCCCAGAGGAATACCCAGTAACCACCTATTGGTGGTTATATACTTAATGAAATATGTGTATATACAAATAGGAGAAGAAATCTTTAAATACTAGCTCTCTAAACTTACAAAATCCAGGCCTACCTCTTAAGATAAGGATATTGTCTACTACAGACAATTTCAAGCAGCAAAGGAAAATATTTTAGATTCTTTTCATAAAAAGTAGATACAGGTTTTAAGTAGAATTTTAGAATATATATTTTTTTTGGTGTAGGTTTTCCAGTGCAAACAAGCAAGTAACGAAAAATATTGATAAATAAAAGTGCTGATGTAGCCATATGCTATTTAATTTAACCATAGATGGGGAAAAAAATAGGTTAAAGTTTTTTCCTGATTTGAGAGCATGTCAGCCATTCTGGGTAATTACTGAACACTGAGGTAGTTCATCTCTCAAGTAAATATTTAAACTTCAGAAATTCTGAATTTATCTGAAATATTAATATATGCCATAACTTCACTTTTTTGTACTTTGTTTTCCTTTATGAGCTTTTTGTTTTTTCAATGTAGGTTTCCTCAGATTCTGATGCTGGATTTTTAGGGTTCATAATATTGGGGAGGCAGAACCACAGTATTTAGGAAATTAATCCTACTTATTTGTGTGTTAAAATGTGCCACACAACACACACAACAAATTTAAATGAGGATATTCTCTTTCAAGAAACTGTCATTAGTCTTAATAGAAATTATGCATGTTTCAGGAGGAAGATGTGTATCTGAATATGTATATTATCAGAAATGGTGCCTTATTTTATTCTCTCAATAATTAAACTAATTTTCTTATTGACAAGGAGTGCATGCTGTTGAATGAATAGCTCTTAAAATGTAAGAGTCTGTCCATGAATTTAAAGTGCTGTCAAAAAAAGAAAAAAAAAAATAAAATCTGTGATCAGTTGTATGATTTATGAGAAGAACCAAGAATATTTATTCCTGAAAATAATTAGATAATACCAGGTAAAGCAGGAAGCTTTATAATCAGCACATATTCTGCCTTTTAAGTTTAGGGTCCATGTTTTTAGTTACACTGAAGAATAGGGCATATTCTTTCTCTGTTCATTACTTCCTCCCCCCCACCACCACCTTTTTTTTAAACTACTTCATTCTTCTACATTCAAAAAAAAAAAAAAATTCTGCAAGCCTCTCTTTTTGGAAATATTAGGCTAATTCTGTAAAGGTATTTTACTGATAACGCCAAACAGCAGTATTTATCCCTTTCCTGGCTGATTTTTTTTCCAGTGAGAAAACCTTGATGCTGAGCAGAGGTTTAACCTGCCAGCTTGGGAAATGTTAAGTGGATCACCCACAGTCCGACTTTTTTATTTTCTCAAGACAAGTAAAATCCTTAGGTAAATAGCAGGAATAGTAATAATATATGGCAAAGCCCACTAATACCCTAGATATTCTGAACCTTAATATTCTTAGTGATGTGGCCTTCAAAGGGTTCTCTTACTCTGTCTAACCATTATGAAATTGAAGAGCATTTATTGTATTTTTACCATTTCACATAAAAATATCTAGCATTTTTCGGTGGGATTTTCGTACGCCTTAGGTGAATTGGATCTTTAATTGAAGCTTCTGTTCACTGGGGATACTGCTTTTCCGAGGAAATGAGTGGGTATAGGAGTGTAAGCCAGCGTGTACTATAAATCTTTCATATATCAAAAGGATAGTGTTTCTTCAAGCTATTTTGTAAGTAATTGTATTTTCATTTATAAGATTCCGTTAATAGTGTTTGATCCAGAGCCACATTTTACCACTCTGAGTTCATTAAAGTGTTTGCTGGATGTTGCTTGGTACTTGGTATGTTCTGTTTGTCTTTCATTTTATTTTAGTAGCTTGTTTGCTCAATCTTAGAAAAGAGCAGGAAGGGAAATTAAGTCCTAGGTAGGGCTTGACATGCTTGTGGCCTTGATGATAATGAAGACATTACACTTGTTTGTCTGAGAAGTCAGTAAGGTCTATTGTATTTCTGTTGAGGAAGGCTGGAGGTTGTTGCACTGTGAGAAATCTGAAGCATCTGCAATGTTACCACTTTCTCTAAATAACAAAATTACAGTCTGCAAGTGGCAAATAGATTGTCGCCAGATCCTCATCAGGTAGGAAAGGATGCTATCATTTATCCCGGAAAATGGGATACTTGGGGACTCCTTTAAAAGGAAGATTGGACTTTCTCCTTATCTTATCCTTTACATTAGCAACTGGGTTTTGTGTTAACCACAGAAACTGTTAGGTATTTTCTCATACTCTACTGGAGAGTACTTGTCTGCTGGGAGGTTGAGGTTAACTCGATTTCTCACTTGAATTGAAAATCAATGCAGCTACCCCTTAGTCATAATGCTATAAACTGCATTTGAGAAGTTGCTCTAGTCTTGAATTATTTGTGAGTTTGTGCTGGGAATTGAGTTCTAGCTCTCTTAAATAGAAGGTTTTCATAAGATGACTGACCTCTTTCCCTCCCTCCCCCCCACCCCCTCTATTTTGCATCTGCTTTAGTGAGAAGCAGCTATAAGCTAACTTTTCTTAAATTTTGGAGACAATAGTTTAATTTTCTAATTGCATGGATCGAGCCACATGCTACTAATAATTTTATTTGTGATCCTATCCTATAGAACCCTTGAGAATCTTGACTTTTTTGATTGAAATATTTCCAATTGTTTTGCAGCTGAAAGTGACCAGATGAATAAAAAGATCATGCTACTAAATAAGCAGGTTGCATCATTTCGCATACACATAACAAACATTTTCACAGTTGTTTCCTTGTTTTGGTAATGCTCAGATTGTAAAGTTCATTCTTAAGCTGAGCTTTAAAAGTGGCAGAGACTATCGTTTTCCAGCTTAAATATTTTTGTAATTTTTAATGATTCTGCTTAGATTTAGTTTTTATTTCTGTTGATTTTTATTCTGTCTACCAGTGAAACTTTCTCTGGAAGCGGAGTTCATGCGACGGAGCCGTCTGCGGGTCACTTCCCCCCGCTCTCTCTCCCTGGGCCTGCTGAGCCCCCATGAAAGCACCAGCTCCTCCCTCCGCACGCGCACGGGTCTTTGGTACTTGCAGACACCCGTTCCCTTGGCTCATGGCGGGTGACACAGTGGGGAGAGGGGCGGGAGTGCGAGCGCGGAGGTGTGAAGGGCAAGAACTGAGGTGGTTCTCGTGGGAGGGAATTGCCGGCTTTTTGGCGGAAATGTAGACAAATAGCATTCAAATCCATAGGAAGGCTGAAGTCCTCCGGCTGGATTACACGAATTTTTTGGTGTGTACACTTTCTGCTGGGATAGTCCTTGTTGCAAAACAGTTCCATAGAAGTTTTAAAGTATGGGTGATGAAAAGTACGTTATCAGGTGTAGTTCTAGTTCTTACAAATATGTGGTAGCAACAGAGGCACAGAGGGTACATGAAAACTTATTTATTCTGGTTAGCGCTCTAACATGTTTGCATTAATATTTAAATATTTTTTAATAATATGAGCTTCACAGCTGTGCTCAAGAATATATTCTACCCAGTCATGCTAAAGTGTAGTCAACTATTGCGTGAAATTGCTAGTTTGGCTTTCTTTTCAATGGAGAGGAAAAGGCAAATTCAGATCACAAGTATTGATGAGTTTTGCAGCTAGTATTTAGGTCTAACCTGCCCTTTTGCTGTTGATGATGAAATGTACCATTTCACTGGCGGTATCTAAAGGAAAAGTAAATCTAGTGATGGTTCTCTGTAGCTCTGTATAGGACAAGAATTTGAAATTGGCAGGGGAATAGGAGCCAAATAACCACTTTTCTGATTTCAATCATCTTAGAAATTAAACTTCTTAATGGGGGTTATGAATATATTTTATCCCTATTTATATTATGTCTTCAACATATGTTTGATTTTACACCGGTGAGTAGTTCCAGTTATTTAAATAGAATTGCAATATTCACTTGCACACACTAACCCCTAAATTACCGCTAATATAATTAATCCATACAGCATTCCTGAGAAATGGTGAGAAATGGTTGTAGAGGAATATCTATGCTAGTACATTAAATATATAGAGAAAAAAAAAAAAGTATTTTTTATGCTTTCTTATTTTAGGTTTTGTTTGTTGAAGACTAGAGAGTTTTGATAAAGTAGTTCCAGAATGTTTTTATTGATAAATCAGGACTTTTTGCTTGCCCATATAGTGCATATATCTAAGTAATCTTCAAGGCAGCTGTGAAGTCACGTGAGTCTTAATAGGTTTTATTTACAAAGCTGTGATTGGAACAAAATGCAACCAAGTATGAACAAAAAGTGAACCAAATGACCTCTTCCTGTATATGCCTTTCCTGTAAATAGAGATTACGTTGGCAAACAACCAGTATAATTGCAATCTGCTTTATTGCATGCTGGGGCTTGATAGTAACATTCGTTATGCACCAGTACAATATACTTCATAATGTATTTAGACTGTATAATAAACATAGTAACCTATTAGCTATAGAAACCAACTGTATCTTTCTTCGTACATACTATTATACGTAATACCCCTTCAAACACAGTATATCACAAAGCATGATATTAGCCAGTTCAAGTTTTGTAGTAAATGGAAAACAAATGTCAGTAATTACAAAACTGCATTTTCATCATGTGTCAGAGACAAATTCTTAAAAGGCTAAATTTCAGCATTCTGTTGTGCAGATGTCCTATAATTTTGACAAAGTATATATGTGGCATCTTGACTTAAGCCTCATGCAGACAGAACTGAATGAAATCCTGTGTCGCTTTAAGGTATTTCAAGTTTTTAACTTCTCTAGAAAAGTGATATTAAGCTGTTTATTTTTATGAAATAGCTAAAATATAATCATACTGTCTTTATAATAAGAAATGTATTTTTCCTTCTCACAGACCTTAGAATCACTCCAGAACTGGAAGCAAGAAAGCATTCTAGATAGAGTAGTGTAGCTCTTTTGTCCTCTATTATCAGTGACAATGTAAATAGGCTAGATTATGATCTCAAAGAGGTAATAGCTGAAATCCATCGAACACCAACTATCAGTCTATAAACAGCAAAAGATTTCTCACAGTTCAATGACAAATGTTTACAGTTTACTGCATATTCAGGAAAGTGTATATGGAAGCGAGAAATAGTTGATGATACTCCATGCTATGTTATTTTTATCATGTTGTCTAGCCTTTAAACTAATCTAAAACAAATAGGAATAAGCCAAGAATAAACCACTTACGAGAACGCTCAGGTTTCCTACTATTTTCCCAAAGTTGCAGCAATTAACTTACCAATAACTTTGATTCTTTCAGGGTATTTCACTTATATGAATGGATTAATACTGCTGAATAAATACTTGTTCTTATGATGTCTGTCATGGCATAAATTAGAAATGTTTAATACTTTCATGATAGTGATGGGGAATCATTCATGGTGACTATTACTTTCACATAGCTTTATACTATGTCTTGTCCCTGATCAGCAATGCTTAGCAAAAGACTGATCTTCCCTTCATGCAAGTTTCTCAGCAGTTATGCTGGTAAGAGTACCTGTCAGCCTTTTGTGCCAGAAAAAAAGACTGCACTAAATCCTGTTTACATCAATAAAATTACTGATTACATCAGATTTTTAATATTTTTTGCTAGAATATATAGCATGTGCCAACAAATGATATTGTAGTAGCCTCTACCACCACAGTAGCAACACTGCATTTTAGTCTCAAGTAAAGTATGAGCACACTAAGCTCTTCAGAAGGAGATACCATTCTGGTAACTCCGAACCGGAGTCTAGTTACAATTTAAACTCCATTACTCTTTCATTTGTTTTACTGGTGTTGTAAGATCCTTCTTTCATTCCCATGGCTGTCTGATTTTGGAGGCCTATGGACTCAGTGTTGGTACTATCTTTGGATGGATTAGTGCTACCCTGAGGGTAGTCCTCCCATCTAAGGGGAATGAGGCAATTGTAGAAATGGACGGAGAGGGATTTGCTGGGATGGACCTGATATATGCTGTATTTTGACTGCTGTTTCCACGTTGTATTTTATATAACACAGAAGCAAGTTAAGCTACAGTCCTACTATCCATGTAGAAGACTACAGTCCTCTCTGTGTGTGAAGCTCAGGACAGTGACTGATTTGCATTGTTTATAGCTTAAGGTTTACTAACAACAACTTACTGAATCACATGTAGAATTAAAAGGATTCTTGCCAATAATAAGCCTTATTTGAGAGAGAATCTAACTACTTTGTGCATGGATTACATGTTATTTGATTTTATTTCCTTCCATTATGTTTTTAAAATCTTTTCACATATATAATAGGAGCACAGCCAAATCCATATCAGACTGGAATAATAGTTAAATACAGCTTTACTTGTTGGTGCACACAATATAACTGATATAATAGGAATGTACACTGTTGCACCTAGCTATTTTTTTTCTAAATCAACCTCTTCAATAGTTGTTAGTGTTCTAGTCTTTGTAACTTATAGTTACATTAGAACTTATAGTTCATTATACTGTCCTTTTTATAAGAGTATTTAAAATTGTAATACTTGGTTTCCATAGAAGTTTCATGAAAATTAAATTACATATTTTTCAGTCTTTTTTAAAAATTATTATTATTCGGGTGAATAAGGTATTCAAACTGTGGATGGAATTGCAATGCATTAGTGGTCTCCCTGCTTTGATTTAATGGCTTTTCCATATCTTATATTTACAACAGTAAATGATAAAGGGGAAAAAAAAACAAAACAAAACAAAAAAAAACTCTTAATGAAGGTTAAAAATAAATCCTCATTTCTAGGCCTTAAAATCATCTGTCTCATAATCCAATGTAAAATGTCAAATCTGTGCAGAATCACAGAATGGCTGATTTCCTTCCCACCCTCTCAAGCAGGGGTCACCAACAGCACGCTGCCCAGGATTGTGTTCAGGTGACTTCTGAATGTCTCCAAGGATGGGGACTTCACAATGCCACTGGGCAACCTGTTCCAGTGCTGTTACTCTCACATTAAATATTTTTCTTATGTTCAGATGTTGCTTTCTGTGTTTCAGTTCGTGACTGTTGCTCTTGTCCTATTGCTGGCCACCACTGAAAAGAGTCTGGTTCCATCCTCTTGACACCCTCCCTTAAGTTTTTATACACATTGATAAGATCCTCCCTCAGTCTTCTCTTCTTCAGCATGAAGAATCCCAGCTCTCTCAGCCTTTCTTCATATGAGAAATGCTCCTGTCCCTTCATCATCTTGGTAGCCCTTTGCAGAGCTTGCACCAGTAGCTCCATGTGTCTCTTGTACAGGGAAGGCCAGAACTGGACACTCTACTTCAGATGTGGCCTCACTAGCGCTGAGTGCAGCAGGAGGATCATCTCCCTCAGTCTGCTGACAATGCTCTTCCTAATGCAACCCAGGAGACCACAAGAGCACTTTGCTGGCTCACAGTCAGGTTGTCCACCAGGACTGCCAGGTCCGTCTTTGCAGAGCTGTTTTCCATCAGGTTAGCCTTCAGGCTGTACTGCTGCCTAGAGTTCCCCCTGTGCAGGACTCTGCACTGAGTGGCAGCCCAGGCCTATGGTGTATCAGTTACTCTTCCTAGTTTTATATCATCAGCAAACTTGCTGAGGGTGCTCTATCTCCTTCCATCCAAATAATTGATTAGTAAGTTGAACAAGGCTGGATGCAGTGTTGACCCCTGTGGGACGCTGCAAGCTGAAGGCCTTGAAATAGACCCTGCATTGCTGGTGACAGCTCTGAGCTCTGCCATTCAGCCAGTTTTGAGTCCACCTCACTGCACACCTAGCCCATACTTCCTGAGCACCAGGTATGAGGATGTTATGGGAGACAGTGCTGAAAGCTTTTCTGAAGTCAAGGTAGACAATATTCACGGCTCTCCCTTCAGCTATCTAGTGATTCCTTTATAGAAGGCTATTGGGTTGGGTAAGCATGATTTACTGTTTGTGAAACACACAGTCAGCATAGGCTGGCTGCTGCTGATTCACCTTTCTGTCCTCGTATGTGTTATTTGGAAGAGTCTACAGGATGAGCTGTAGGTTATCTTACTGGGGATCAAGATGTGCTTATTGACCTCTAGTTCTCCAGCTCCTCCTCCCTTCCCCTTTTGAAGACTGGAGTGACGTTAGCCTTTTTCCAGTCCTCAGGTGCCCCTCCCAATTGCCATCACCTTTCAAAGGTGATTGAAGGTGGTCTAGCAACGACATCTGCCAGTTCCCCGAGCACTTGTGACCCATGGACTTCAGAGTAGCTCAAGTCATTCTATCCATGAGCTGGTGGAAGTATGAATAGGCATCAGTAAAGTTCTGGCAAGTGTCTGCATGCATGCAAGCATAGATATCACTGCAAAATGGTGCTCAGCTACTCTCCATCATCTTTGAGAGGTCACGGAGGTCAGGGGAGGTGCCACAGGACTGGAAGAAAGCCAGTGTCACTCCAGTCTTCAAAAAGGGCAAGAGGGAGGACCTGGGAAACTACAGGCCCGTCAGCCTCACCTCCATCCCTGGAAAGGTGATGGAGCAGCTCATCCTAGAGAGCATCTCTAGGCATGTCAAGGAAAAGAAGGTGATCAGGAGTAGTCAGCATGGATTCACCAAGGGAAAGTCGTGTTTGACGAACTTGATAGCCTTCTATGATGGGGTGACTGGCTGGAGGGACAATGGGAGAGCTGTGGATGTTGTCTACCTTGACTTCAGCAAGGCCTTCAACACAGTCTCCCATAACATCCTCCTAGGAAAGCTCCAGAAAGCTCCGGAAGTGCGGACTGGATGAGTGGACAGTGAGGTGGATTGAGAACTGGCTGGATGGCAGAGACCAGAGGGTTGTGATAAATGGGGCCGAGTCTAGTTGGAGGCCTGTGGCCAGTGGTGTCTCCCAGGGGTCAGTACTGGACCAGGTGTTGCTCAACTTGCTCATCAATGAGTTGGATGAGGGGACAGAGGGCACCCTGAGCAAGTTTGCAAATGATACCAAAGCGAGTGGAATGGTTGACACTCCACAGGGCTGTGCTGCCATTCAGAGGGACCTAGTCAGGTTAGAGAGTTGGGCAGGGAGGAACCTCACGAGGTTCAACAGAACAAGTGCAGGGTCCTGCACCTGGGGAGGAATAACCCCAGGCACCAGTACAGATTCGGGACTGTCCTGCTGGAAAGGACCAGCAGAGAGGGATTTGGGAGTCCTGGTTGGCAACAAGTTAACCATGAGTCTGCAATGTGCCCTCATGGCCAAGAAGGCCAATGGGATCCTGGCCTGCATCATGAGGAGTGTTGCCAGCAGGTCGAGGGAGGGGATCCTGCCCCTCTACTCAGCTCTGGTGAGGCTGCAGCTGGATACTGTGTGCAGTTCTGGGCTCCCCAGTTCAAGAGGGATGTGGATCTTCTAGAGAGGGTCCAGCATAGAGCAACAAAGATGATTAAGGGACTGGAGCATCTCTCTTATGAGGAAAGACTAAGTGAGCTGGGCCTGTTTAGCCTAGAGAAGAGAAGATTGAGAGGAGAGCTGATCAACATGTACAAGTACTTGAGGGGTGAATGTAGGGAGGATGGGGCCAAACTCTTCTCGGTGGTGGCCAGTGACAGGACAAGGGGTAATGGGTACAAGCTGAAACACAGGCAGTTCCATCTCCATGTGAGGCAGAACTTCTTTCCTGTGAGGGTGCCAGAGCCCTGGCACAGGCTGCCCAGAGAGGCTGTGGAGTCTCCTCTGGAGATCTTCAAACCCGCCTGGCTGCCACCCTGTGCCCCGTGCTCTGGGTGTCCCTACTTGAGCAGGGGGGTTGGACTAGATGATCTCTAGAGGTCCCTTCCAACCTCAACCACTCTGTGATTCTTTGAAAACTGGAACGGTAATATTCATCCAATCCTTTTTTCTTTCTTTTTTTTTTTTTTTTTTTCTCTCCTGTGTTAGATAAGTTCGTTTTAAGACCAAAATAGGATTCTTTGCCTTTTCTGTGTCAGGCTGTGTCAAAATCAGTTATAAGCTGACAGAAAGAACATTGCTCATGGTTATATTCCTTAACAGCAATTCATTTTGGTGGCTAGATATTTTATAATTAAATTAAAGCATTTTCGAAGGATATCATTATCACACTAATGAGAACATAGACTTACCATGTTTTTTACATAATCCTTCTTGGATTGATTTTGAATGACTTTTTCCTTGCTACGTCATAATTAATGTTTTCTTTATATGTTTCAGATTAAATTTCCCTTTTTTCAATTTTCCTTTTTTTCAATTTTCTTCTTTCAGTTTCCCAGGAATTAGTTTCATAAAAGAGGAATCGAGAAGTGCTTCTAATTTTCCTCTTTGAGATGGACCACAGGGACTCTTTAAGTCTGAAGGCAAACCATAAACACAAAGCAATTTATCTGAGCCTGGATTTCGTGCCCAGTTCCATGTAAAGCTAAGGCTATGCAGAAGAGCATTTCTTCATTGTATTTCTCCCAGATTGCTAAACCAAATGGGAGAAGACCATGGCAAGCATTTCCATAGGAGGCTAGGTAGGCTAGGACAGGTATAAGCCAGGTACTTGCTTTTGTTACCCAGAATGGCCAAATTACATCCCATCCAAATATGCATGGGGTACAACATATGTGTGTCACAGATCCCTTACTAAAATTCTTTTTTTCTGTTCTGAAGAAAGAGAATAGAAAGGTTTTGTTTTTAGTCTCTCTTGCTGTATCAAATCTAATGAAAACTACAAAATCAGCAGACTGGGAGAATCTTAAATTATTTTATTACTAAGGCAAAAACAACGTATGCATACTGAGTAGATGCTTGTTTTCTGAGCAGTCCTTGAGCCTAATTTTAGAGCAGGCAGGTACTCATTCTCTAACTGACCATATAAAGTACAAATGAAAAAAAGTAGGATGTTACTAAATGCAAAGGTGCTGCATATGCATCAAGAAAATTCAAGTACATCATATACATTTAAGGAAGTGGTCTAATCGTGCTGTATTAGCCCCAGGCCATTCTCTGGAAAGGATCAACAGAGGTGCCTGTTAAAAGCCAAGTATGATGTTTTTTTCCTCCACGATGAGGACAGCCATTCCTTGGGAACTGATTTACTTTACAGCAACTTAAAATAACTAGGTTTTAGATAGGAATGATTTTTAGACTGAGAGCAGTGGACAATTGTACCTATTCTCTGTGCCATCTAGTTAACTGAATAGGTCTCTGTTTAAGGATATCTTGCAATTCAAGTTGGAAAAGTAATATTGATGTCAAAAATAAGCCTGATTACTTGCAACTGCAGTCATGATGTTCTCTAAATTAGCTATTACTACTTGGAAAATGAGATCTTAAAGATACTGTAGGTAGTTCCTTGAAAAAGTTAACTTAGTGTTACTATCGTACTGAATTTCAGACAGAAATAGAACTGAGAAAAAAAGAAAATATTCATTACATAGTGATAAATTCATGAGCCATAAAATCTTGACAAGATATAAATTAAAGTGAAGGAAATTACAAAAATGATTTTTTGGAAATATCTTCCATGTGAAGTTAGATTAAATATACTGTAGTATACTACAGCTTGGAAGAGGCATCTGAGAAGGATATGACACAGTAGTATTCAATTATACAGAACATGGAAAAAAAGAACAGATAAATGTTATTCATAATGGAGTAACTTGGTCATATAAAAAAAACTCAGAAAGCAGGTTAAAAATAAAAAAGGAAGGGCATATTGACAAGTTTGAATAATTACTCTGGAATTCATAGTTTCATGGATTTTATCATTGGCCAAACATGAATTCAGAAAACTACTAGACAATTTAACAGATATATCTACCAAAGGATGTTAAACATGCTGCAGTATAAAAAATACAGAATTAGTTTTGTAAACAACAATCATTGGAGACCTCATAAAAGAAGCTTTCCAGGTGGAAAGAGTGGCGATTGGTTTTCTACCCATATAACTGATTGATACCTGTTTCCAGGTTTCTAGTTAAGCATACAGTAAGCAGAGTAAGATTAACGGTTCTCTAAATACATTTCCAAAATTGACACTCTGTGTATCTTTCTATTCATAAAATGGGCTCTAAATTTGTTTCTTCCTCAATTGAGAGAATACTATATAAGCACTGTTATCTATAGCAAGAGCTAGAAAAATAAAAGCTGGAGAGCCCTGCAGCGTCGACCCAGGACTGCTGTTCTGGGCTGTACAGAACAGCTCACAGCAGGAAGAGGCTCCTTTCCCGAGCAGAGCCTTGAATACTAACTGAATACTAAGAATATAAGTATATACTTATCCCACATTTTTGATTCATGTGTATTTTTAGATGTTCTAGAGATCCAGAGAAACGCTTTCCTGACGTATTTATGGGAAAAAAAAAAAAAAAAAAGCTACATTTAAACAGTCTTTATGCTCTTCATGTTTAAATCTGAGCATATTTCAGAAACTAGAAAATAAATATGAAAATACAAATAATCATTTGACCTATTAAGTGATAACACATAGCATAATAAAATACAGGATCATCCTAAGGCCAAAAATATAGTATGAAAATACGTATGTAGCATGTTTTTTATACTATTAATACTATTTTGTTCATTATGATTACATTTATTTAGTTACCAGACATTTCTCACTATAGATGCTAACAAGTGAGCTTGTTTTACCACAAGAAGAAAGTTATTGAATTTCCTATAATCCACAAGAGTAAAATAAACCTTACAGCTAGATTTTTCATAAGGAAAGGAAGAAGGAATAAATTCAAGGTTTTGACTAGTTAAGTGATTTTTTCAAGATCTTCCAGATGATAAAAATTCTCTCCCTAGTGTCAGCGGTGTTAAGACTTCATCCTCACTCCTTACAGCAGTACTTATTTTCTACAAATCTGTATTTCCCATAATTCAATCTGCTTTGATAATACATGTAATAATTCTAGTGTACTTTTTAGCAAGACCATGTGTGTTAAAGTAGATCATAGAACAAATATTTCCTTTTTGTTCTTTTCTTACTATTTAGTTGAGGTATGTCATTTATTTATTTAATTTGTTATTTGAAATCGTATATGGAAAGTATATATCTGCGTGAAGGAATGTTTTATATGCAGGAGTGTGTGTGTGTGTGCGTGTTATTTTTTAATGCATGCAAATCCCCACTCATCACTGATAAGACTGTGGAGGTATTTTTATCTTCAATAATGCATAAACATTAAAATGCTTAATTTGTTTCTTTAATTCAATTGAATTAATTTTATATTTTTATATATAAACTAATAGTTTGAATATCTGGCTTCAGATATTTAGTGTCATACAGTTTATCAAAGGTAGCCCATAAAGCCCTTTCTAGATGATGTAAACAGAAATTATTCTTTCAAATTTAAATATTTAGTTTAGCAGAAATTGCATCATTGATAGTAGCAGGTGATTAAGGCATTAGAGGTTAAAATCTGTCTAGTCTGGTTATTCATCAGACTCATTTATTGAACCATGAACACATTTTTATTTTCCGTGACAGAATCACTCATTAAAATGAATATTGCACATAAACAGTCTTGCTGCTCTCATGGAAAACATGTAAAATAGTAAAATGTCCATTCAATATGTTGGAATTTGTACATAATTGTAGTTTTTCACCAAATAGCATGTCACAATAGCATTTCAAAAGAAGATTAATTTAAAGAAGTTCTCTCCACTAAGCATGCCCAATTGTTCAAAAAAAAAAGAAAACTAAGGTAGCTTTAATTGCTTTCATGTGTATATTTATACATAAATTTATTTTTCGCAAAAATAAATCATAAAATTCTAGACAGTAAATGAATTCTTCACTAAGTTATTAACACATTTTGAAAGTCTAATTTTTATTTCTGAGATTAATGGGCAGGTCTGTCCTCCTAGCATTTGTGTGTTTCATTTGGCAGTAAACACAATAAGTAACAATGGTCTCCCCAGATTTTACTAGAGTAATTCAGACAATCAACTTCTTTCTTTAAGAACTTCATCATCTACCTTATTCCTCACTGCTCTATACCTCTTTGCTTGGAAATGATAGTCTAGTGGACCTGGATAAATCGGTTTGGTAAAACAACTGCTTTAGGACCGCTCAACTGCTCATGGAAGATGGGTTTAAAGAAGGGATTTAAAAAAATAAAAGGGTTCCTGGGTAGAGAAATCATTTTTTGTCTTCTGTCAGTCTTCAGTGTTCTGGCCATGAGACCAAACATGTCAGGGCTGCTTTGGAAATAGTTCTTCATCTCTCCTAGGAAGAATGTGCATTTTGCAATGGAGTGCGTGAGCTACCAGGATGTGTTTCATGTTATCTACTCAGTCAACAACTTTCCTCATGAGAGTTCCTGTTTTCACCTCTGAGAATCAGCTACCTTTTGTGTCTGGTGATTCAGGTGGCTTTGGGTGCTGTCTCAAAACATGTCTTTGTATTTCTGGTCCTGAAGTGACAAATTGATAAAGTGAAGCAGCTTTCAGTTAGAGTTTTCCTGGATGTTTCTCCTTTTTCTTTAAAAAAAGAGTTAAGAGATCTCGCGCAAATTCATAAAGAATATGAAAGAGGAGATTGCTTGGAGAGCTGGAGGAGTGTACTGGAGAGGAATTTAGAAAAGTTTGAGGTTGTAGGAAAAATAGATGAAGGAAGCACCTCTAAGAATAGACATATGTGGAGGAGCACAATTTGGGGAATGGTGACAGTGCTCATGAGAAAGATAAATAACTTTGAGTTTGGGGTGTTCAGGACTGCTGAGGGGAGACTAGATCTTATTTTTAGTAATTTTTAAGTGCAACTCCCCGTTGGTGTTGACAAGGCTCTTTTCTGAAATCTTCCTCTCTAAAGAAATTCATCTAGATAGGTATTGTCACACTTCCTTTCCTAGCAGAAACTCTGGTCTCATCTGAAAGAATGCAAACATCTACTGGAACCATTTCCCAGTATTTGCAGGGCCACCACTGCAGGGAGCTCCACCTGCTTTTTCTTACCACTTCACTGTTGTTAGCACTTCAGCTGCTAAATTAATTTCTATTCAAGTAAAGACCTTGAGAATCTTTTTTTTTTTTCAGAATCATGGCACAACTAAATAGAGGAGACTTTCTGCAATGTAAGACTATTTTTACAATGATTGTTTTTGTTCAAGGTGGCAAAGTATCATAACCTTTGAAAGTAAAGACTGTGGAACATTTGAGTTATTCATTCATCATTATTGTTGTCAATATGTTAATATATTACAGGTAGAAATCATAATACTGCTTTTTTAAATAGCTTTTGTAATTTTGCAAGAAAAATTGCTACAAGTAAAAAAATCTCTTAAAGAGAATATAGAATGCAACCTGTTCGAGCTTGCATTATTATTACTGGTATTGTTACCACTGTTACCAATGGAACGACTGCAGTGAGTCCCTAAGGCAGCTTCCGAAGTGCCCAGTGTAATTCAGCATGGCTGGGCTGCCGGCTTTACAACCATGTCCATCTGTGCGCTTCTTACTAGGTTTGGAACTGTGCGTTACCTTGTAGCATATCAAGCCTACCTAACAGGGAATATATTAAAAGGGTGAAAATTTGATGAAGAGATTTTTAAAGCCTTGAATATAAAGGTGTAACTAATGTTCTGTAAAGATGGTAACAGTTTTAAAAATACCCACCTAAAAGAGATTAGGGCAACGTTTTTTTTTTTAGATACAAGATCTTGTGGATCCTTTAAGTATTTATGGGCTGAATAAGAGGAATCCAAGTTCACAACTTGATGTATTTTTGGTAACTCAAGTAAGACTACAAGTAGAAAATGCAGTACATGCTATTAGTCAGTAAAGATAATTCATGATCACTGTTAAAGGTAATGTGTCTGATTTTGGTGACACCGAGCAAATGATTTGCTAGTGTCATTAGAAAGAGAAAAAAATGGCAAATCATATGAATTAACTTCTCCTCTAGGCGCCATATGATTCCATAATAGTGAAATTATTGTGCGACTTGAGTACTAATGTCATAATCAGGATGGATTTTACTTCTCCAAAATTAACATTCTGAGCCCAACCATCTAAGGATAAAGTTTCATGACATCAACATTTCCATATCAGCAACAACACTTGCTTTTAAATCAGTTGGAACAAAATGAAGAAGGGAATTCTCCTTAAAAAAGAAAAAAAAAAATTATAGCAGCATAATGAGAAACAAATAGCAAAGAGAAGATTGGAAAGAGGGGAATTTTAAGCATTTTTTAAATAAATATACAAAAAACTCTGAAGGTAAAAGTATTTCAGCATGTCTTTTAGAAGTGTGAACTATAGGGAATCAATATGTTTCAAATACAAAGTACATTCTTATTTCTTAATGATCTTTTTTTCACACTCGACAGATTTATTAAAAATAATCTATCTTTGTCGCAGAATATATTTATAATAGAATAGGAAAACTAGAAAAGCACCCTTTGATAGAATTCAACCTTTTTTTTTAACATCAAAAGGAAGTGATTTATGTAAAGTCATAATTTGAAATGGAATCTATTGCCAGACTTTTTATATGAAAATTTGAAATGTTAATTTGCATGTTAAAAAGACATTTTTTTTTATTTTCATTTTTTTTCCCGTGGAATTGGTATAAACTTGTAGTAACCTCTTCTGCAAACATTTGAAGTTTACATATCCCAACATCAATTTTTTTTCCTTTTCTTCATAGCATGTCTACAAAAAGTAGATGAAATAATTCATCATAGAACTCTTTTTAAATATATATTTTAATCTCAGGACTCTAAAGGAATATGAATTTGGTTTTAGGCATAAAAATCCCTTGAATCATCTTTGTTAAATCAGTATGTTAATGTGTTTAAACTTTTAATTTAAAAGCAAATAAATGTGTTTACTGAAGCTTGTTTTCACGTGTTGTAGTTATCAAACTAGAAATGTATTAAATGACTTGACTGTGTACAAATAGCACAAAGACTTTGTTGTAGTAATGATATTCATAGAATTGAACTTTTAAGAATGGTAACTGTTTTGTTTGAAAAGCACAATGCATATAGCATGTGTGTCATGAGATCTGCCTTCGTTCCTACACACTGTCTTTAACACAGTGAAGAGAAGTCATTTCAGTGATATACTGAAGAGCAGACAAGACGGGCAATCTGTATGTGGTGCATGCTCAAGCTAGTGTACATTGCACTCACACCAGAGCTTAAGGAATATTTTGACCAAAAAAAAAAAAAAAAGGCCTGCTCCATTCTTCGAGGAAAAAAGTACTTTCAGACTTAAAACTGCTGAAGAAACTTTCCAAGAACATGGCATTTCTACATTTCCTATGTTTTTGCAAATGCTAGAGAAAAAAAACCCAAAAATTAGACCTTTAGACTTGTAACTCTAAACAAACAAAAAATCTCAACGGAATAGAACAAACCTGTTCTGCTATAAATGCAATTTGAAAAACAATGGGAGATAAGAAAATATACTTAGGAAAATGTATTTAAGAAAAGAATGTAGGACAAAGAATTCAAAAGAGAACTTTCTGAGTAACTTTGATTTCCATTTCTCTTATTTTTCCTATATTGATTAATGCAAAAAATAATTTAAGCAGCTATTTTTGTGTAAAATATTGACCTCGTTGAGCACTGTTTTCATTGGGAATAGAATGAACACCAGGAGTTTGATTATAAGCTTCAGGAGTCATGAAGTATTTTTATAGCTTGGAGAAATATTTTTAAATATTATATATTATTCACCAAATATAGCTTGGTGAATATTTTCAAATTTAGGAATAAAAGTGACTATTTTAATTCATATTTTAGTACCTTATCTAAAATGGCTTGATCATGAATTTCTGCTGGTCTACTAGAATTAATTTGTTGCTATTCAGTGTTTTAGATTCATTCAGTCTAAAGTCGGCCCTTCCCTTATGGCATCTACTTTAAAAAATATATATATATATAGTCAATTTGTGGAAGGAAATGGGAATGAGAAGGGCAGTGGTTAAGATACAGAATTTATATGTTAAGGCATATAATTTACCCACAGGTATCAGATTTGAGAGAACTTCTGATGAATTTAGCAGAGAATAAGTATGACAGTCCCAGTAACAGTACTTTATTCATGGTACTCCTCTATGTTGAGAAGGTTTTTGTCTATTCTGACTTTATGTATGTTATATCTCTCCCTGCAAGTGTTGGATCTTCACAGATTTCCTTCAGAGCCAAAGCTTTTTTATTCCTGCTTTTATTTTTTATTATATGCATATCTATGTGAAACTGCAAACATTAGTCCTAAATAAGATACCTCACATGTTTACTGGGTATTTCTTGAAATCAAGTTCTCAATTCTTAGCAAATATCTTTCCTTTCTGAAATACTGACATTTAAGGGAAACCCAGATAACCATTTTAAGACCCAAATTAAAAATTAACTTTTTTTTTTTCTTCATTAGTACAAAACAAATAGTAATAGTGTGATGCTCAAAGATGTAAAAGCTGAGAGGTATCATTTCATAGGAGATGAACATTTAGAAATTTATGGACATGGTCAAATGTGTTATTGAAAAAAAATAGTACTAAATTCATTTAGTGTAAAATACACTTTTTTGTGTGGAAATATTCTTGCATGCAAGAGAACTGTGTATGAGATTCCTTTCTGATATCTTCATGTTCCTTAGCAGATGACTTTCATATAGTTAATGATTTATTAATGATATTTGAGTATTCTAATTGGAGAAGTTATACTCTTTAAATTGCTTCCTTAATTGCCTTCTAAACTGTATCTTGTTATAATTGCCACAGGAATGGACTGCGCTTCACCTCGGACCTAAGCCAGGTCATCGTTGGGCTTGGTTTCTGAGGTTCACCCACCGAAGCAGGGGATCGGGTCTCTCTGTCAGAAATAGAAGGGACTCTAGGCTGAGTTTAGGTGCAGTACTTAGGATGTCCTGATTTAGTGCTGACACTGAAGTCTTTCTGCTGTCTAAACAGCAATGCTGATACATGATCATTTGTTTCAAAGTAGAATGACTTAAATGAAAAACACGTTTAAAGTCGATAGTTCAACAACAATAAAACAGAATGCAGGTGTTTGAGCTATTCTATAGGAATTAAACCCCACTGCATCTGAGATGAGAATGTTCCACTTATCAGGTTAGTTCTGTGTCTACTTGCTCCTTCTTCGTTCATAGACATGATGCCAGCCATAGGCAGCTTGTGTTCTTTCTTCATAGGCTATTCATAGGCTTTCTTTGTGTTCAAAAAGCCTTTTGACAATGCCGTACTTGTGTTTTGCTAGACCCCTAGTGCAGTCTTTCAAATATGTACATGTACATGTACATGTACATGTAGTTGTTTAGGCTTAAACAGAAAAAGCTCCTCATATCAAAAAAGAAAGCTCCGCATATCAATGAGCAGTATTTTCCCCTTTTTGGCAAGGTATTCATTAAATGGAGATCTTTTCGTGCTCAGGATTAGTGCATTATGGGCATCACACCTTTTGGAACTGCCTTGTGGTTTAATTTGTGCCTCTGTGTGTGTGTGTGTGTGTGGCTTGAGGCTGTCAGCTGGCACTCTGTAAACCTTGGGAGGGACTAGAAAAGGCAATATTACTGCGGTTAAATTCACTGTCCAGGCAATCAAACATGCACCATAAAACGTTAAGGGGTTTGTAAATCAGGAAGGAGTGAAAACCACTATTACACGTTAGCTTTAGTGAAACACTGAAAAAAAATCCTTGACTTTTCTGTGTGCAAGTGTAGGACTTAAATACTGAATATTGACTGTGATTGCTTCTCTTATTAGTCATTTATTACATTTATTTCAAAGCAGTCATTGCATAGAATTTTAAAGTTGATTGTTCTCAGTTTTTGAGGGACTGTTATCATTAGTTATATTTTGAGAGGCATAAATAGTCCCCATGCTCAAGTATTCTTATAGAATATTTTTTATCCAGTGGTTTTGTTTGTGTTGTTTTGAGTATTTGAGCACTGTCTGAAAGCTTGCATTCTCTTATTTTAATTGATTCTGAATATATGTACAACTATTGTTAGTATATAAATCTAAGCTTCAGTTTCATATTTTCATTTTTTTTTTCTAATTTTTCTAAAAATATTGTAAATCAGTGTTATTTGGCCAGAGGAGAACACATTTTTTTTTTTTTTTTTTCCCAAATCATTGTCGCTTATCAGCATTCTTTTTTTTTGTATTTATCTGCAATACTACTAGGAAAAAGAGCCTTTAAAATTGCCCTCCCACTATCTCCAAATGCATATTGTATGCTGCATATTTTTCCTAAGCTGACTAGAGCGGCATGGAGGGGAATGTTTAGAATTTCAAATATGGCAACTACGCCTTCTAATAAAAGCTCTTTAGGTCTCAGTTCTGGCACTTTCTCAGGGGGTGTCCTGGAATGTTGGTAGCTTCAGTGGCTTCCGTACAAATAAACACAGCAATGTGCCTGCGGTAGTAAACTGCGGTTACTTGTTAGGAAACACAATCAGTAATTTAATTTCTGCACTCTATATAGAATTATGTGAAATCAAGGGATGTGATTGCTCTAGTCCTTGCAGTTTATTCCTATAAAAATTAGGTGCAGTATCAAACTGTATGTCAGTATGTAGTATTTGGAAGATGATTTGTAAAGTGAGGTGAACTTAGTCTCCTTAAATGTGGTTGTGATTCTGTATGGACAATTATCAAAAAAGATGTAATTACAATTGACTGTATTGTATATTGTGTTTGAAACACAAATTTGCCTTAAGCAGATACCCTGGAAAGACCCTGGTTGGCCATAAATAGGAAACGTCCTTTGTAGTGATTTCTTCAGTCTATAATTTTTCCTCTTCCCCATGAGGATAAACACAGAAGCTTTAGAAGCTTTCCACTGATAGTGACTGAGAGAATGGGAGAGCTGTTCCAGCGTAGTCAGTATTCCAGTCTTTGAAGAAACTTACTCCAAAGACTTTGATTCAAGTTTGCGTTCTACTTTTTTTTCCTATATCATAGGAAAGTCATCTAACTTTGCCGTTGCTTTCTCTTTCGTTAGAATTGCCCGTGTTACATAAGTATATAAATATTTAAATATTCTTTGGGCAAGGGGAAAGAGAGCCCCTTGTTTGGTAATAGGAGCACTCAACCTGGACATGAAAGATCTCAGTTGCCTATCCTAATGAATATTCAATTTGCATGTGTAAGGTGAATTAAATTTAATATAAGAACTGCTATTTTCAATAGAGAATATTCAAAAGCAGAATTAATTTGGAATTTGATAGGTGCAAGAATCTGATGATGTTTATCAAGTATTTTAGATATGACGTGAAAGTGTGATACCTGTGAAAGTTTCAGTTGTTACAGTATAGCCAACCATGTCTTCAGTAACACTTTATTTATTCAAGTCTTTCTTATTTTCTGAACACATTTGACTTTCTCACTCTGGTAGAGCATACAATAAACTGTGTAATGCATAATAAATCTTTATCATTTTCTGTCTTTTTAGCTTCTAAAAATATAAATGATCCAAAATGACCAAAATCAATTTCAGCTGACTTCTAGATTTTATGTGTATGAGTTAGTCCTCTAATTATTCTTAGAAGATTTTAAACTAATCATGTCATTTGCCAGTCACATACATATACATTAAATATTAGCATTCCAAATTTTAATATTGCTATATTTTTCTACTTTTCATGTGATCGTTATTTTAGCAGAAAGCATGTATTTTACATAAGCCAAGCCATTCAAACATAAATAATAACAAAGTTTATAATACATGGAATCCTAATCATTTTTCAGCTTGAACTCAGCTTTCGTTAAAAACCTCAGCTGGCCCTGTGACTGACAGCATTTTGTTTCATTTGGTCTCAGTTTGCATGGTGATTTTTGCATGGTGCAGAGGTGATTTTAAGAAGGAAAAAATAAAGCAGGTAGAAATCTCTGGAAGAGTTTCTTCCTGTGTAGAGTTGGATACAGGGAAGAAGAAAGGTCTCTAAACTGCAGGATGGGAAGGCAGACAAAGAATGGAGAAGGGAGAGATGCACTGCGAGAGTCTGGACTGTGCGGTTCAGGGAGGGATGGCAAACTGCCCAGATCAGCAGAAAGCAGAAAGATGGACCTTCCCAGCATGGAAAGAAAAAGCTTCTCATGGACAGGAAGACACTGGGTAGTGGTTGTTACAAGCCAGGAAATCTTGGAAGCAAGAACGTCCATGAAAGAACACGCCAGGGAGAGAGTCTGCATAGAATATTTTCATGTCTCTTATGTAGACAATTTGCATGCTGTTCATTTAAAAAGTTAACCTATTTTAGTTTATATCCCAGTAAAATCCATGTTTTCTGACTTCTGATCTCTTGGGGTAGCTGATTAAAAGAGGCTGTTTAGGCACATTCACCTCAAGGCTCTGGTCAATTCTCTGTCCTGTTACAGGTTCCATCAAAAGCAAACCCCACACCCATAAAACAAAAATCACTGAATGGAACGCATCTGCATTTCAGAATTCTTAAAACAGATTGAAATATCTTAGACGATGTTAATTTTAATTAAATATCAATGCATATGAAATTCGCGGCAGTCATGAGTTCAGCTGAGATTGGCTAAATGTAGTAAACCCACTGTAATCGCTGTAAATTCATGTTACTTTTTTTCCACCTTTTTTTTGCCATTTAATCAGCTATCCTGCCAAGTAGCCTTTCCTAGCCTTTCCACATGGGTGTTCTGACAATCTTCCTCATAATCAGTTGGATGTGAATATACTCCAGGATCCTATATTTAGGCCTAGAAAAACTGCTTAGTGTTTTATTCTTTTTTGATAACTACACGGCAAGTTCTTCTATGTCCAAAACTAAGTCTGCAAAACTGCCTTCATACCTTTTTCTATTTTGGCATGACAGCAACTTCAAGGTTATGTCAAGTCATATTTAGTCTGTAATCTATCAGCTCTTACAAGCTTTCTCTTTAGTCTCGAGGACTTTCCAACTGGACACATGGATCTTGCAGTGCAGTTTTTGCACCGCATCAGTCACAGACCTGTCATGAGGATAAAGCTTTGACTTTTTCCCTGTGCTCTAGAGTGAACTCTACTAAATAACAGGAAAGAAGACAAGGAAACACTGATTGATTTGAAAGTTGCTCAGATAAAGCTTACTTGTTCTTATACTCTCCCCATTCCCCCCCCCCCAAAAAAAAAAAAAAAAAAAAAAAAAGGGAGTGGGGGTGGGATGAGAGTAGACAAACAATGTGATGAGGGATTTGGGAAAGGTGCTTAGCACAGAAGTACCAGGTTGATTCTCCTGACTGGGTTTCTGCTAAGTCTTTGAGAATGACATTTGTGTGTACTCAGTCTCGCAGAACAGTTGGGATCTGCCCTGAGAAAAATGGAAGTTTTTGCAGTACATCTTAGAAGTCGTATGTAATGGTATATAAAAAATAGCTCAAGTTTGCCTAGGAAAGATATTGGGCATACAATGTCCAGATGCGTGGTCCAGATGGTCACTATGACAGTCAACAAAGAAAAAAATGAATAACACAGTAGTCATGATGAAAAATAGAGATTTTGGTGGTATTGTTCAAGGTTCAACTGTAAAACTTGCAGAAGGAAATAATTAGATATCACTTAAATATGTAGAAAAAGGAGGTGAACTAAATGAAAAAGGGATAGCTACTCCTTAGTTTCAGTGACGTAGATGACAATTTATTTTCTGACAGGCAATGGGGAGACAGAAACTCCTTCCTGGGTGAAAGTTTTCTTTTCCCCTAGTATTTTTAGTATATATTTTTTTTCCAGACATGCTTATTTCCTGCTCTTGGGTTTTTTTGTTTTGTTTTGGTTGATTTTAATGGACCTTTTAATTCAGCCTATTCTCTTTTTCAGTAGAATGTTCTTTTGATTTAAGATATATTTTACTTGCAAACCTTTTGCTGTTTCTGATACATTTGCCTCCATCCACACTGGTGCAGTTAATACGTTGCAGCAATTTTACTGAAATATCCATAGGCAGTGCAAGAATTACTGCTAAGAACCATCTTGCAAAATATGTTATTCTTCTTAATGCAGACTCAGTTGGATTCATGTTTACATTTTACTCACTGAAATCTTCAGCTGAAGAAAACCAAAAACATTTCCTGGCCAATGATTTGGAGCCAAAGAGGAGCGTGGTTGTAAGGGCAAAAGGGACATTACTGAGGGGATATATTAAATAATTTCAATAATTTTGACACTCTCTAAGAGGCTAGAAAGGTACAGCAATCCTTTAAATGTGAGAGGAAGGAAAGGAAGGTGAATTGAGGGGCATAAAAACAGAGTTCTCCTTCTCAACATCTTGTCTGCAGAAATGTACAGAAAGGAGAAAGTTAATTCAATAGAAAGAGTTTTTTCTTTTTATTTTTCTTTTAATTTAATCCCTTGGTGAACCTATCTAGACAGATGTTTACCAGCATTTGTAGTGTGCGTATGTGAGACTCCTTGAAAGCAGAGACTTGTATTAATATGCTTTAGTAAGTGTGAACTTCTATAAAACTCATGAAAAACAAACACAACTAGAAGGAGAGTGGACATGTCTGGGCCTGCCCTGCTAAGGAAAGAGTCTGCAAGGGAAACGGGTCCAATGCACCCAAACAGCATCAAACCAACAGCAGCGAGCACCAGCGCTGCTGGCAGAGGGACGCGAGCAAACAGGAGCAGTGCGGTGGCTGTGAAGATTTTGCTAGATTAATAATAAATATGGATACATAAATAATTAGAGTTTGTGACAGTTTTAATGACAAGTCATCCAGAGGATGAAAAATGTCAAGTTTGAGATGACAGGAATGAAGAGGTTATTGGGAAAAGAGACAGGCAGCTTGTCCAAATATGCCTAATACTAAATACAGGTGATTATATTACTTGAAATTAAAAATAAACTGTGATTCAGTTATTACTTTTAAATTGTTAGGCCTTTTCAGCTGCAAATTTCACCAGGTGCTAGGAGCAGTTTTAACAACACACATATCATGTGCTATTTAAAAATATCATTCTTAGGGTATCAGTGGATATCTTTGCCGCAAAGGAAAGCCATTTAGTTCAGTTAGAAGAAAATTCTTCTTCTTTCTTTTATGAATATGATTTAAGAACATTCTAAACCTGGGTAATATAGAAGCAATAACAAAGACTTTAAAAGGTTGCCATTTTGTAACGAATACATGGACAAAGTATGCAACTGCTGTATATGTTGTGGGTATTTCTAATTCAGCTACCTCTAACGATGAAGGAAAATATACTCATTTTGACCTGTAAAGCAGATTTTTAAGTACAGTTCTGTTTCTTTTATTAGTCTACCTTGTAGATCTCACTCATCTCACTGTAGCTGAAATTACTGTGAGAATTAGTAGGCAAAAAATGGCAATCTCAAGTGACAGTGGTGTGTCAACACTAAACTGGTATAGGAACAATATCTCAGAATTTTTTTTTCTGCTTCAGCCTATACCAGTGGGATAGATGGGTCATGATTCAGCTGCAGAGGAGATGGTCAGTTGGCAAGAGCCCCGGCCTGACCGTGAATGAAGGTTGCTGCCCTGCAGGTCCAGTGGCCGCGCTGGCTGCGAGCCATCATGGAAGGGCCTTTGCAGCACCTGCTGCAAAGGGTGTCTCATCCCACCCGTGCCTGGAAGGGCAACGTTAGCTGCAAGCCTAGCTGCAGGCCTATGCTGCAGGGCTACGCGGCAGGCCTACACTGCAGGCCTAGCTGCAGGCCTACGCTGCAGGCCTACACTGCAGGCCTAGCTGCAGGCCTACGCTGCTGGCCTACGCGGCAGGCCTACACTGCAGGCCTAGCTGCAGGCCTAGCTGCAGGCCTACACTGCAGGCCTAGCTGCAGGCCTACGCTGCAGGCCTACGCTGCAGGCCTACTCTGCAGGCCTAGCTGCAGGCCTAGCTGCTGGCCTACGCTGCAGGGCTACGCGGCAGGCCTACGCTGCTGGCCTACGCTGCAGGGCCACGCAGAGCAGGCTCCAAAGTGCTCTAATGTTTGGAAAATTGTCATGCCACCTAACTTTCTCTTGTTTCAGATAATCATAGTACTTGAAAATACTTCGTCTGTTTGCTACATATCCCTTTCTGGATAAAGAAATGTGTCATTGCAAATTTGTCATTAACGTGGCTGTGTCTTACGCATTGAAAATGGAAGGCCCTCTAGGTTTATATTACGGTAAATATGGAGCATCTTATAGCTACTTCTCAGCATCAGAAAAGTATCCTCTAAGTAAATACAGGTTACTTCATTAAAACAAGATGTAGCACTCCAGATCTCATTGTCTCAAGATTCGAGCCTCATTTTGATTTCCTTGAGTACAAAGTTTTAATATACCATTTGTATGGTATTTGTTGTGACTTTTAGCAATAGCTGGACTCAAATAGGCTTAGTTAGTTATTACTTGTCAGCCCTCCCCAGTCAACACAGGGATGTATTGTTTTAGGTATAGGAGATAAGTTAAGAGAACAAAAACTGTACTTTACGATGATAACACTCTCAGTGTTTGGCATCCTTTATTCTTATGTTGCTTTGCAATTTGAAATGATAAATGCCAAAATTAGGAGGAGAAAATGACTTTTAAGATTGTGAAATTATGTGCTGTCACTGTTCGAATAGCAGAAGCAGAAATAAACTTGTGTGCATTTCTGTGTCCTAGCTTTGTTACTGTGTTTAATCATCGCCTAGACTGAGAATTTTTTTTCAATGGTGAGGATTAGAACACCAGTGTAAACTTTTAAGTACGATTTTCCTCTAGTCCATTTACAAGAGTGCCTCTGTAGTATCATGTGTTCATCTGCCTGTCTTAAAATATAGTTGTTTTTCACCCTTAAGTCATTCAGTACATTTCCAAATGTATTTTCACATAAATATGAAAGCTTTCAGGCAGTACTTTAATTTTATCATTCATTTATTCTTTTGATAATTGCAATTACTTTCTGGTTTGCTCATATCCATATTTTGTACAGATGAAAAAAGCACCTTGTGTTTTGAAAGGAATACCAACACAGAAGGGCTTTGTGTCTTTGAAGAAGATTATGCAAAATCTAAACATCTAATTATTCCAAAGATCTTATTCCTAAATAATTCTAATTGCTTTTAAGTAATTGTCCCATTTTTATGTTTATAAATTGAGTTATTTACAGCTCAAAGACAAAACGTTCAAATGTATTGCATGTGTCGTTTGAACTTGAGTTACTTCACTGAGTTCTATTTTATCTGTGGTGAATTTCCCCCACCTTTGAGCAACTAGTTAAATTGTCCAGAGAATATTATCTAAACAAAGGGATTGTATTTGTCACTCTATCATTACTTGGTCCTCACCTTCTGGTCTTCAAAGAAGATCACCAAGAAGGTAGCTTGCCACAGCCTGCAGCACTCTGGGTTTTTGGAACCCAATCATCCTCTGTTGTCTCCTGGATGGAGGTGCTAGTCTCCTTTTCCTCATATGGCATCCTCGCTGAGTTTATATTTCAATGTCTAAATGGCTTTGAATGTTTCTGATCCCCTGTCTTGCTGTCTTCGCTGAGTAAGACTATCTTAATTCTTTCTGGTTTCTCTTATTTTTTGGAGTCAATCCAGAATATTGCAACAGGATTTTTCTCTTCCAAATTATTTGTCTTTTTAACCTGTGCTAATGAATGCTTTTGCATTCTAAGAATCATAAAATAACAGTGGGATAGTTTTAAAAGTATTCTGGGGTAACATGAGTAAAATTTTATTGTCATTTCTACAGTCAGTAGATGGATGACGGAAAGTTCTGGGAAAAGGGCAGTTAGTGTGAGATCTTCATGGACTTTAATAGGTGATGCTGTCTGACAAAGAATACTGTGAGTACCACATGAAATATGACAATTCTTCCATAGTATATCATTACTGGTTTTACTAGGCTTCTTGCACGGATGGAATTGTTAATATAGCTGTAATGACGAATGCCTGTTACCTACTCAGCCAAAAACAATGTTTAATTGTGTCTGACAGAAAGTGTTTCAGCAATTTAAGAAAAAAAAAAAAAAAAAAAGGCATCCTTGCTACTTATTATCATAAAGCTTAGTATTGCAAGTATATGAAATAAATAGTTGTTATGCTTGATCCCACTGTGAAATTATAAGAGATTGCATTGATTTTGTAAGAGCATGGGTTTCTGGAATATCCTGTGAAGAATATTAACTGGTTGCCCTCTTGTGAAAGATGCACATTATCTAGGATAAGCAAATGGTGTTCCCTTACTCTTAAATCTCTACTCTAAATCTCTTACTCTAAAGCTTTTACTGACATTTAATTGCACTGGAAGCTTGAAGACTCTGTATGAATGTAATTAGAAAAAGAAATATTCTAACAATTTTTGACATACCAAATATTTGCGCCTAAACTTTCACACAGATTGCTCTATGAGTTTGAAAGGGTGCCGTGCCTCATCTATTGCGTAGGTAACTTTCCTGCATTTGTACTGAACATATGTTGACAAAAACTACCTCAGTGCTTTCATCAGTACTTCAGCTGCCACTTTGCTTTATCCTAAGTTTAAGATACTGGTTGCCATCTGTAAACAAGCATCTAGTTAAGACATAAGTTGCAGCAGAAGTGCACTCTCATATCTTGTTGTGACATGTTTATGTATGGCTTCTCCTGCATAGTTTATAACTTTCTGCAAGCAGTTTCACTACTTGCAGGACTTGCAGGGCTTTGAATCAGCAACAACTGAAAAACCTAACCTTTAGGATTATGGGAGTTTTCTTTTAATAGTAAAAAAAAAAAAAAAAAAAATCTGGCATGTTAGTCATTGACATTGTGTGCATATTTAATGTTTAATTAAGAGAGCACTGTAGAACTCTATTAGTGGTCTTAGCATTTAATACACACACTGCTTCTTCAAAATTCTCAGCAATCACTAATGCGAACTTTTGAAAACATTTCCATTTTCTTGCATATTTAGCTTAAGCTACTTCGAGTCTCCTTTCATTTAAAGGCTAATTACATGTCTCTGGAAGTAGGATTTATCATGACAGAGATAAGATTAACTGTAGATGCCCAGTTGAATGCCACTATAAATGGCAATAAAGCAGTGTTTTTCAAGCATGTACTCCCAGGTACAGCATGCTAATTAGTATGTATGTTTTTTTCTTCAGTGAAATTGTAGTTGATCAACTATGATTTAGTATTTATTAGTAGTATATTTATTTAGTATTTATTGTAGTATAATTAGTACAATGTAGTATTTATTTAATATTTTTTGTGGCACACAAAGGTAGTAGATAGCCAAAACTACTCATTAAGATAAAAAGTTTGGAAATATCAGATGAAAAGCAAAAAATCTGCGAGGATAATAAGAACCTAGGGTGGAAGAAAGACAACCAAGGATGTGTACGGTGTGGTAAGTGCATGACAATGGAGTGGATAGGCTGGAAAATTAAATGTGCTGAAAATAATAGGGATGTGGAAATAAGGAAGATGAGAGAGAGGGGAAGAAGAAAGACATTAAAAAAAATGCAGAAATAACACTGATGCATTTCTGCATTACCAGAAAGCACTTTGGTTAGTGAATATGCCTAGTTTGCATTTCTACAAACAAAGAAAAGGATAAAATTTGCCCAAACTGAAAAAAAAATAAAAAAATAAAAAAAAAAAAACACACATCCAACAAGCAAATTTAACTTAAGAGTGCATGTTACCTAACAATGTGAGTTTTCTGTGTCTCATCAAAGCATTTGGACTTTATACAGGATTTTATACAGTACACCAGGTTAATAGTTATGAGGACTGTTGTTATTTACCTTGCAGTTCTCCAGTATTTTCCTGTATAGTCACTCCATGCAATTCCAGTGCAGCGATTATGCTAGTAGCATAGTTAATTATGATTGGTAGTTCTTTATATTTTGTGAATATTTCTGATTTGGCTGCACTTTTCTATGTTCAAATCATATAGTCCTATATACCTATCTAATTCTAGAAATGAATATGTTTAATTGAAGAGATTCAGCTAAGGTTTTTCTTCTGACATATGATTTAGTTTGGTTGGGAGCAGCCATGAAACAGCAATTGTTTTAGCTATCAATCACAGCTGTTAAAATGGAATTTTATAAGCCAATCTCAAGGTCACTTTACAGCAAACTTTTTTTTTTTTTTTTTTTTTTTTTTTTTTTTTTTTTTTTGAGTCATTTGCTGTCAAATTAACAGCCTGACACTGGGAAATCATAAAGGCATAACATTAGGAAGTGCAGTTTACAAAGATTTTCATTGGGCTGCTGATTTAATTTGAAGCTTTTCCTGAAAAACAAAACAAAACAAAACAAAACAAAACAAAAAAACCTTACACGTTCTCTAGTTTCTAAATTATTTTTCTGTATAGTAGCTCTTTTTAGGAGGGGATTCTTATGAAAAGACCCCCCAACCACCACCACCACCATCTCCTCTTGATAATATACCAGGACCAATATAGCACTTGCTAGAAAGCTTTACTCTTGACTGGTACTTGGTTTTATCTTTATAGAAATTGAGTATAAAGTAGGTGTTTAAAATAAATAAATAGACTGCTCAGTCTAAATCATTGATACGTACAAGAGCCTACAATGAGATCTAAAAGATGCCAGGATATAAAATACTATTAGATTATCCACATAGGCCTCTTTGCAGAGTCATTATAGTATTCTGAAATAGATTGAAGGACCTCTATAAAGAGAACTCAGTATTTTGGTTTTATTTTATTTTTATGATAAGGTATATCAAGGATGCACTCTAAGTGGTTTTAATAGTCCTCCACATGCCACTAGAAGTGTGCAGACTTCTTGTTGATTCTGCAAAGCCTTTTGGTGCAAAATCATCTGGACTTACTAGGACAAGCAGCCTGGGTCTAGCCCTCAGGCTGCTGCAGTAAGATTTGCTTCAGACAGGTTCATTGGTGGGCACCTACGCACCATAATGTGCCGGTACGGCACAAACATCACCCTTGAGACAAAATCTGGGCCAATGTAGGTTTTAGTGAGTTATAATTTTGAACAGCTTTCGTATTTTAGATCATTTATTATGCTGACTGTGTGTGGAGGGGAGGCGCAACTGGGCAACAGAGGACTAAAAAAATAGTCAGTGGAAGAGAAATAATAAAAATAACCACAATAGCAGCATTCAAGAGCCTCAGTGATACGAAGCACTTTGCCTACCTGTGTTAATAACTAAATAGGTCCCATGTCCAAAATATTTATGTGGACTTCTTTAAAGCTGCTATAGGCAAATTATGTTGCTTGCATTTTTTTTTTCACTTATATAGCAAGTAGTTAAGGTTTTTTTCTTTTTTTTTTTTTCATTCCTGCTCAGTTTCTACTAGTTTCCATTTTATTACATTTTCTGTAGTTGAATGCATTGTCACAATCTCTCAAATTTCAAGTAGCTTAGCCAAAGCTAATACAATGTGTAGGAAAATATATGCTTCCTCATTAGCAATGTTATTTTATTTGTTTATTACTGGGATATTTTCTGCCTACATACATGTTTTGAAGCTGTGAACTTGTAAAGGATAAATTTTTGTGTATAAATACAGCCTATTAACCTGCATATACATTGACAAAAACCTCTTTTTTTCTGGTGTTCATCACTGTTTTCCATACATGGCTGTTTTCCATTCATACTACTCAATAATAAATGCTGAATTCATTAAATCTTTAGAAGCATTGATGTAGCATTAATGATGCTTATTTGGCATTACATGAAGCATAGCATAGTCACTTTTCTAAGAAACCAAGAATAGGAAAAATATATATAAATATGTCAGTTCAGAAAAAAATGGCTCATTTTATTGGACAAAATGTTGAATCTCCCACCAGGCTTCACAGGAAACGTTGAAAACTGTTATGGTAGTCACAAAAGTTAATTGGTTTTGAAACTGTTCTGTAAAAATGTTGCTTTTAGCCAGTGTATTTAGAACACATAATCTTTATCCATTTTAGTTTAAAAAGATTTTGAGACTCCTCTTGTGGTAGCAGAGCAGTACTGTGTCAGCCCTACACATGAACAAAACAGTTGGAATTTCAGAAAATGCCACTTCTGCATAACTTAGGTAACTCCTGTTTCTCTGATCCCCTGTGTGAAATATTTTCCTCTCCTTTCTTTTAACTAGAATTTAAAGATGAAATGTTTTCTTTCATAAAATTGTGTAAGCATGGTAACTTATTTTGTGGACTATAAATTAATACTGTCTTCTCCTTCTCCGTACAAAAAATACTTATGTGTTTTCTTCTTTGTCCTAGGTGAGTAAAAGAAGGTTTTCAGAATTCCTGGTTGTCAGGTATGTTAATCCATTTCTGTGGTATGCTGTGGGTAAGTAAGAAAAGTAATATCTAATGTTTTTATTTTCAAAAAAAAAAGTTTGTAAATAAAAAGGAATAGTTGGTAATAACTTCTGCAATGCTTTTTTAAATCAGTGTAATAATTGGTTACTATATGGAAAAGCCTAGAATATGTTCATAAAGGTATTTTATATGGACATGCTTGGATGAGAGGCATTATTCAGTTTTCCTAGAAGAATTTCTTTTGGACTGTTCTGTCTTTTTGCAATTTATATTATGCATTTAGGTAGAATTCCAAACTTGAGATGTTTGTGGATAGGAAAACATAGAAGTTTGCTAGGCAGAGATAATACCTGAGAAGGTATTACAGCCCACAATTGTACAAGTTTTATCATTTAGGAAATAATTTCACCAGGTTGAAAACCTATGATTTGAAAGATGTTGCTTGTGGCTACTGTGGTTATAAGCAAAATATATTATGTTGCATACTTTGTTAATGGAGAAAGTTATACTTTGACATTGTATTTGAAGAAAGTGTTAGAGAAGCTTTTGTTGTGGTATAATATGATTGTTCTCCTTCAGTTGTCATTTATACCTGGTATATAGTTGTTATAATTGGAGCAATATACACATTTCATTCTGAAATACTTTAATATAAACAGAGCAGTTGAGTTATTTTTCTCATTACCATTGTGTGTGCAATCAGAAAAATCAGAAGAAAAGGCTCTTGATGTAATCCTTGCCCACTGGAATGCATTGTGTAATACTGCCAGTGACTCTAGTGGCTACAGTTTTGTTTATTGGCCATTACTTTTGTATCAGTCAGAAATTAAATTTAGCAAGAACACAGATGTACATAGATCCATGAAACTACTTTTTCCCTGAAAATAAGAGTGTGGTGTGAACATGATTGCCTGGATTGTCAAATGCCCAACTAGTTTTAAGTGTTTTTTAAAGTAGGAAACTGTTTAAAATATGCATTAGGCATTGGTGCTTTTTAGATTCTCTTGGAACCTGATGAGTGCTGTGCCAGTAATTCTTTCTAGTTGTGTATAGTATAATTCAAAAACATGGTATTCAGTATTCATATATCCATACTACCAGTGCAGTCATTTTCATATCCTGTAGAAACAGTGTGCTTCTAGGAAGTGAGAATACTGAGATTTCCATAGCCTGGAAAACTTTTAAAAATTTTCATACAAAGAATTCTGAATATTAGCTTTTGATACACAGAATATGCAATGAAGAGGAATACATGAGTGGAGATACAGTTAATAATCATACTTTCAAAGACTCATGGCAGAAAATTTACATCAAAAATGTAGTAAGGCATATTCAAGATGCCAATCAGCTGTTTTTTTTGTGGCTATATCATAGCTTGTCAAAACCTTGACTTTTATTCTGTAGTTAATCTATTGTTATACTTTGTATTTAGACATTAACAACAAACCTCTAAAAATTCAGAGGGAAGATTAGATATATATTTTGTGTATTCAGGTACGTCTGGTCTTATGTAGTAAATTAGCTTTTCAAGAACTAATCAAAACAAATTTAAATTTAGATGTCTTGTGAAAACAATAAGCAGTCTTTTCCTCTCATATGAATAACTTTTTTTCAGCATACTTGTATGAAATCTCAGATCGTTTCCTTAAATTGAGATACAGAGGATAAAGTGATAAGCCTCGCTGAAGCGAATGGAAATTCTGCTTTTGAGTGAAGCAGGGTCACTAACTCACCCCATACAAAATTAAAGTGTTGAGTAATCTTCATTTAGTAATTTCTTAGAAAATAGTTACAACACATAGGTTTTATTCTTTGAAACAAATGTGGTTGTAGTGTGACTGTTGTTTGCAGACTTCAGAGATGCTTCATATTGATTTCCCACTTTTTGAATACGTAACTCTAGCTAATGAAGTGTTAATTTACTGTCTCTTATTTGTGTCAGTTCTAGTACTGGACAATTATACATAAATAAATTCATTTATAAATAAAGCTAATATCTTTATAAATATAAATTTATTCATAAATAAAATCAAAGCTTGTTCACAGATGGAAATGTTGAGGTAATATATTTAAATGTAGGTTTGGACTGTATGTTAAAAATTTTACATTTGAAAATGGTAGTCCGGGGGAAAAAGAAAAAAGCATCATACTTCTTCTATCAGTATTTTTTAAGACAGAAACTATTATGCAAATACTGCAATTTTTGCTGACAGCCTTATTAGCAGTTAGTGAAACTTTTGAAAATATAATAGTCTCCAAATACTGGTGACATACACCTCTTGAACATAGGATAAGGTGTATGCTGTACGTGTCTATGTCCTAGAAATAACCTGAGAAGTTCAAAAGCAAAGTAAAAGGAAGTGAAATTTTAATTTAGGTATGCTGATAAATAGTTTAGAACAAACCAGTTTCAAAATATCAGTGTAATTTGCATAGTCTAGAAGTAAGTGATTTTGCTATTTTGAGATCATGTCTCGCCTATGCCTAAAAGGTATAGTATGTTTTTAAATAGAGAATTCTGTACATAAAACAAACTATATTTTGAAATTATAGATAACTTAAAATGTTTCTGCAGGAAGTCATGTCTTGTGAAATCTTACCTCATTGTGTCTGCTATGTTTATATGCTAAAATGATTTGTCATATCTTTCTTTGAATTTTAACTACAGCAGTAACCAAAACCACTTGCTTTTGTATATATCTGAAGAAATTTTACTGCACCCTTTTGAAACAAACATGAAAACAAATGTAGACAGTTAGGTATTTCTTATAGTTGAAACCAAGCTTGATATGCACTCTTCATCACTTTACATTTGTATAAAGCAAAGCAGACCACAACCATCCTGCAATCCTGCTTTTCCCTCTCTCCTGCCTTCCTGACTTGTCCTGTAGAGTTAATTCAACTGCCTGAATCTGTATATATAGATATATATGCATATACACACGCTTCTGAAAAAAGCAGTAACTTCCCAAATCTTTTAATGAGGTGTTTTTTAAATTCAGCTTGCACAACAGCTAGGCACTGCACCACTTCTCCATAGCCAGAGGCACTGCATTCATGCAGTCTCCCCTGTAGCTGAGAGATCAACGTACACCCAAACTCCAGTTTTTCTGACGTATCTCCACAGTTCAAGCAGTCGGCACATAATTAAAGGAAAAGGTGTGTTTAAAATATAACCCAATAAAGGATTTTCCCTCACCTGTGAGGAACTCTGATACTCTTCTGATCTGAGATGAAATTTGAGTTCCGTAGGCCTTTGAGCACTAAAGCTATGGATGATGATGGAATAAGCTAAAGAAAAAATTAGTTTAGCCTTTTGATATCTATTACTTGCTCTTCTGTCTTAGAGTGTTTTCTTTTTTTATGTGCAGACAAATATAGGTGGCAGAGCTAGAATAAAAAAGGCAGTTTCTTGCTTTTAATGTAGCTGTTATTCCTAGAGCAAATAAACCCATTGTAATGTCACTAATGTACATGAGAGTAAGACAGTAAAATCAAGTATAAAGCATTAAATGTTGAATTAATTAGTTAAATTAAACATTAATCAGTTAATTTTGAATTTAGTTTTGTTATATATAGAAATACTTCTTGTTGAACATTTTTGAGCTCTCTGAAACCAAAAGTCATGCCAGTTATTCAATCTTATCTGCAAATCTTGTGAAATTAAGATCAACTGAAATTTTCTCTATTCATCCTTATACTTACAAGGAAACAAGGAAATTTTCTGATACCAGTTATGGAAATTTCTTTAGTATATCCAAACAAAAGCTGGTCTTCTGTAATTTTCTTTAAATGCTTTTGGAAACATCTGTGAACTCAGAAGTTCAATGCCCTTAAAATTACAGGTTTTGTTCCTAACCATAGCTGGTTTGTGTACTGGACTTTTTTTTATTATTATTTATTTTTATTTTTTTTATTTCCTTTGTATTCTCTTTTATTACCTTGGTAAGATTTTCTACATGCTAAATAGAAAATGGCAGCAGTAGTGATTTGCCAAGCAGATTAGCTTAGCACAAATCAAATAATTTAAAAGGATTTCATAGCTTTCCATTGCAAGGTGACAATTTAGCCTTTCCAGTGGTAAGTTAGGCAGCACTGAGACTGTATTGTGAAGCTGGCAGATTTTCTGTTCCAGTAGATGTGGCCATGATTCTGCTTGGGGAGAGACGGGCTCTGGCCAGCAGATGGGTGAGCTGTGGCAAGTGGGCCACACAGAGACATACGGGGGACAGAGTTCAGACTGAAAGGAGAAAAATGCACATGGTGGGGTTTTCTGATAAGCTCTGTTTAAAGAATTCATATATTTTTGCTAGCAATTTTGCACAAGGTATGTGGCACAAGATATTTTTCCATATCAAAGCTAGTATGGAATGACAGCCTGCATTAAGCAGAGTAATTACTAAGAGAAAGTTTGCAAAGATTTGTCATGTCTACAGCATATTTCTATGCAGAGAATGGAAGTTGTTGCTAGGGGCATGATATTCTTCAGCAATGATCTGCAATTTAATTGAAGATCTTGTTATGTTTTTGTTTTATTACTTATAGCACAGAAAATATGCTACGTGGTTTCCAATATAAATAAAATATATTACCCTTCATTCAGCTTGCAAGATACAGTGTTTTGCAGAGGTAAGGTGGTAATAAGAAGAAGATATACAGGGAGGGAGCTTAGGCTCTCGGAGAATTCTGTTCACTGAGAGATAAAGCAATATGTTGCAATAACGACGCTTGGTATTATTTTAAAGGAATAAAATAAGTAAAAATTTGGAGTTTTGGTCGATCTCAAAAAAAGAAAAATATCTTCTGGAGAAAAGAAGGTAACCTGCTAGCCGAGTCAGCCCAGGAAACTCAGCTGAGCAAATGAGCTGTCACAGAATATCCTGAAATTAAAATTGTTTGTCTTTCTTGCAGATAAACTCTAGTCCAGCTTGTACTAAGCAGAAATCAGAGTAGAATGTAAACTGCTAATTTATGAAGCTGCCAGCTGGGACAGCTTCTCGAGATGGACGCTCTTTTCCATGATGATTTTTACTTTTCCCACAGGGGAGGCAAGTACAAAGCAGAATTACCTGATTTACAGACTTGTGCTCGTTAGGTGCGTGTTTCTGTGATGACACTTTTGCAAAAAATCTATCCAGTGGGCTGTTGTTTCTACTCACCTTCCTGACCCCAGAGTATCTCTGTTCTGCTGTACTGCAGCTTGCACCTCGGGAAGTCCCTTTTCTTTCTTCCCACCTGTTTCCCATGCCTTCCTTTATATGGATTTATTTATTTATTTATTTGTTTATTTTCTGAAAGAGGAAAAGATAGATCGGATAAATAATTTAGTTGTTTTCTCATTTAAATGGCACATGGAAACTTCGAGACAAATACCGTTATAAGATGTGCCAGCACTTCCCCAGGAAACTAAGAGGCTTCCTGGTAAACAGTCAGCAGGAACTGGTACCTTGTGTGTATATGGAGCACTGAGGTTCGAGTCCTTTTTGTGCGAACAGAAGGGGAGCTAAGATGTACATGCTCTAATGCAAGATAAGGATCATAAGGACGGTGCTGTTAATGTAGTTTTGGTGTATGCTCGCAGTGCTGTGGCCTGGATTTTTTAGTTTGTAATAAAGAAATATTTTCCAAATTGGTGCATTCTTTTTCCAGAATAATTTTAACAATAGCAAAATATATTAATGGCTTTGATGAATGGTGATACTAGTTTTCAAAGATTTTTGCTGAAAACCTTATGGTTGATTCTGCTCTTACATGTCAGTGATTCTCGTAACTCTACGTGTAGCGTTGTCTTCCTTCATACCATACAACTGTAGACATACTCTGTCCAGTACTGCATATCTCTTACCACTTGAATGTTAGAAAGCCACTTATAAATGCTATTTTGTTAACAGAAAAAAACAAAAAAGATTTTTCCACAACACTTTCAGTTGCGCAGTCTGCAAAAAAAGCAAAAAACAAAACACAAATCCAGTGTTGCACACATCAGCTAAAATTACAAAACTATGAGCAATTAAATAGTGTTGGGTCAGTGCCTTTCAAGTCCATGGCTTCTTATTAACAATCTTTCTGAAGGACAGTTAAGTGTCTTATCCTAAATTCCTAGTTAAAATCTGTCAAGTAAGTGCATCTAAAAATTCCACCTCTTACCATTGATATGGGTTTTAATTATCATCCAATATTTGTATTATCTAATTTACCATTTAGGGCCATACAGGAAGAGAGGAAAAAGAAAGGCACTGTCTGACATAAAGAAAAATAAGAAGCCATCGTAGAAATGAGGCTGACACACTTTCATTTAAGGAGTCCAAACTTTGTTAAGGTTAGGACCATCTTTCTCTCATATAGCTGTGCTTGCTTTTTATTGATTTTTTTTTTTCTTTTGCCTATTTTGTGAGGTGGTTCTGCTCAATTTTTGTCTACTAAACAAGCTGGATGAATGGGATCATTTCACTTAGTGCTATTTTTTTCAGCACTGTCTGGTTTAGGGAAATAATAGTAGGTTTCAGACATGAATGTGGTCTGTGTAATACAGTCCATTAAGCAGAATGAAAAACAATGCCCTTTTTGATATCATTGTATATGATTTATTAATAAAATGTTACCCTCTGATTGTGAATATATTCCGGAAAACTGTTCTGAACCCAGTCTGGCTGAATAAAAGTACAGATACACAACCAGACACATCTACCTAACTGGATTCAATTTAAGAAATGTCTGAGTATTTTTCATGGGAAGGGCATTTCTATCTCATGATAATGCAGCTATATAAAGAATTTGCTTTTGTGAGATCTGTATTGCTGGAATGACTGCAACATGTCTCAGATTTGGAATAAATTTTTCCATACCTCATTTATAGGTGTTTCTATTCAATATGTGTGTGTGTGTGGTTTTTTTATTTGTTTGTTTATTTATTTTTTAATGTGTGGCTTTTTATTATATGCAAAAAAAAAAAAGTGATCCAAAGAAGAACCCATTTTGTCATTATTTTGTACACTTGAACATAATTCTTGTTGGAAAGGAGTGGGGGGATTCAACATTGGTTAATCTTACCTCTCCAAAACGTCCCCTAAGGTGAATTATGCTAGTTATAGATGAATTATGCATGTAACTGCATGCTAGTTATAGACTTCTGCATCACTTCTCTTTAGACATTTTCTATTTCTGTTTTGTTTGAAATGAAATGACTACACTTGATGCAGTATTATGAATTTATATAATACAATTATGCTTCCTTGTCCTTATGTGGTAGCTTCTTAATCCGGGGCCCCTAATCTATCAATAGAAGCCCTTAATGGGAAAATTGAACTTGACTGAACATATTTTGCTGATTATACTGTCCTTTTTTTCCTGTACAAATTCTGACATGTTTTTATATACCTTTCAGGCTTGCTTCTTTCCACTTCGTTGTCCTTTAGGCTTTGTAAGCGTTCTCTTTTGAATATTTATTCCTCTGCAATTGCTGTTTTTCCTTTCTTCTTCTCTTATGTGTTTGGCTTATTTTCTTGACTGATTTGTATCTTCACTGGATAGTGGGGCAAAAAAAAAAGTAAATAAAAGTTTTACCATACGTTAAGCAATTCTATCATTCTTTTCTTGAGGACAAAAGTGACTTACAGGAGAATAGATCAGTCTTGTATTATGCTTACTTCATAGATTAAGGAAGGTCAAAGTGTCAAAGGTGGGTCAAAGGTGTTAAGACTAGAAAAGTAAGAATTTAAGTGATTTTATCGCTTTTGGTCTCATTTTTTTTACATAAAAAATTTATTCTGCAAGAAAAGAAAATGCTAGCAAGCTTGACAAATAACATAGAAGTTTGATTTGACTAATATCTCCTATTCCTTTTAGTTTTAGAGGTGAATATTTTATAGTTTTGATTGTTCTTTAATATAAGCAGAATCCTGTCTGAACATCTTTCAGAAGGAAAATAGTTAAATGGGCTAAAACTGTTAGTACTGCTGCTTTTGAGGAATATTTTTTCATGAAGGTAACATAAAAACTCACAAGAAATAGGAAAAGAGAAGTAAAAATAGAAAATGCACCTTTTATTTATGCATAGACTTATTTAAAGCCTCCGTATCAGAGTAGTAAAAGCTTAGCGCATGGCTTTTACAACCCCCTAAAAGCCATGGCATACACTTGCCAAGATCAAGCATTTTGGGGCTACAGACCAATTATTTCTTGGGCAATAAATGGAGTTGTTTGGAATGGCTGCCACCTTACCAGTGATTCCTACCTTTGCAACTGAATTAATAGGTCTTCTGAATATTGTTCTTGAAATCACAGTATGGCTCCTAGCAAATACAAACTCTGTAGTGAAGTGACCACAGAGGGTCAGGAATGAGCGTCTGGTGTGGTTCCAGCGAGCTTTGCCAGCTTATCTTTTTGTGCCTGTATTCATTGATTTTAGCTGGCTTTTTGCTCACTGGCTCATGACAGTGTTCCAAAGAAAGTCTTGACTAGCTAAATCAAAATCCTTTTTAGAAATATTGTCAAAGAATGAAGAGGAAAGAAAATAAGAAGAGAAGAAATAAATTGAGGAGAATCTGAGGAAGGGCAAAAATGCTGGTGTTATATTCCAGATCATTTTCAGAAGCCAACAAAAATCAATAGAAACTGTAAGTGTTTTGAAAACTTCTGTATCCCTCTCTACAGCCTTATTTTATCTGGATTAGGACAGAAATGCCAATGACATGGCACCAGTTCCTCAGATCCCAAAAGCTGCCTGAATGGCAAGAAGTATGGTGTTTCTTCCTACCTTTAGTCCTGTTTTTATTAATGCCAATATGATATATTTTTTTCTATGTATGTCTAGATTAAAATGTCAGGCGCATAGTGTGCAGAAGAGTGCACTATTTAATACCTTTATTCAATACTTAAGCCATATTTTTTGCATAAAAATTCTGGGTGAGAGATTTCTTCTATTACTTTGGTTGACATCACGTTTTTTACATCTTTAAATCAGTGCATTCAATAGAGTAATTCAATATACCTTTTTTTTTTTTCAGATTGTTGAAGAGGATCTTAAGTAGTACCAAACTGAATAGTAAAACCAATAGTATCATACTAGCAATCATGGCACCTCAGAAAGTGTTACCTTTCTCTTCCTTTCATTTTCTTTCAAATCAAAATTTATTCTCTGAATTAAAAAAAAAAACAAAAAAAACTGATGCTTTCCTTGCTATAGAGAGCTCTGCTCTCCGTACATTATTCCCTTATTGTGAAGTAACCTATTTTTGACTCGACATTTTGTAACTAGCATAAATGCAAGCATTAAATATTTTCCATAAAGCCACAGTTGTTGACAGTGTCCAGAGATTTCTCGGCTTTTTTTTTATTATTATTATTTTCGTTATTATAATTTATTTTTATTATTAGGAAGGTTTTATAAAATTGGGCTAGAAGCAAGACGTTGAATATTCATTGTTGAATCAAGACATGGTTCATTCTAAAATTTCATATGAAACACTTCCTATACATTCCCATGTTCTTGTCTGACTGTGCAACTACCTGCTCTTGCTGGAAGATGTCCAGCAATTTTCACACACCTGTTTACTTACCAAGTCCACCAGATTTGGAGATTTGGAGTCAGCCAGACTCATGCTCTTGTCTCAGATAGCTGTGAAATTTAGTCTGACATTCATGGATACAAAGGCCTCTAGGTTTGTTTCCTTGCTTTTGAGCATGCGTATGTGCATAAATAGCACATAATGTATGAAGCATAATTTTTAAAGACAATTGTTTCTTTCTTCTTTGCTCCCCTTGCTCAGGAAAACTGTGAACCTTTCAGTCTGTCTGCCTACCTGTCTCAAGTGCCTTACTCAGTGGTAGTGTTGAATAAATAGTTGATAATAAGTATTCTTACTGGTCCTTTTTGCACCAGTAAAGCATCACTGCATTAACTGTTTTCAATTATACCTTTACAGGAATACATAGGTGCAGCATAAATTCCGCAGTTAAGTGGGGTAAGGGGCTAATATATATATATATTTTTTTTTCCAGGGCATAGTATGTTCTTCAGATGAGGTCCATATTAGCTTTGATTCTTACGAGAAAAGCTTCCTAGTGGAGTGTTTGTACTTTGGGTGGCCTTAGTCCCTTGCCTATTAATGTGACACTATAGCATTTTAAGAGGTCTAAAAGAGTTAGAATTTCTTCAGTCACATAAATGTCATACGCTTTCAGGAGTCCACCATTGAAGGAATGGTGTGCTCTGATTTTGGACTAGCAGCTACCAAGGCAGCTTCTGTTTTTCCATTCTTTCTTTCTTTCTTTCTTTCTTTCTTTCTTTCTTTCTTTCTTTCTTTCTATCTATCTATCTATCTATCTATCTATCTATCTATCTATCTATGTATCTTTAAAGGAGGGCAGGCAAGGTAGATGTTTTTCAAATGCTCTCCTGAAAAGATTAAGGAAAAAAAGAAAAGCTCTAACTTTATTTTACAACTTTAAAATTGCAAAATTCTGCACTTGTACTTCCACTTCATCACATGAAAGAATTGCTCTCTGCTGCATGAATGCGTTTCTCAGCTTCTTAAAAAGACCAAGACACAATTACCATCTGATTTCCTTCTGTAAGTGACTTCCAGGTACTACACTCAGTGAGGGTGCTTAACAATCAGTGACTACTGCAATTGCTTGCAAATCTCTTCTTGTAGGATGCAGACACATACAGATCCAATTTGACAAATGCATTTGCAATTAAAAATGTATATAAGAACACACAAGAATAGCACAGATCTCATAGTCTCTTCAGAGCAACTTTAGTTTTAAAAATGAATCAGTGTCATTTTATTCTGAAAGGTGATGTGTTATTTGCAATGCCCACGAGAAGACTTGTATGCCAATGGCTGAAAATACTTAGCCAGTTTGGCTCTAATCGTCTGACATAAAGTTATTTTAAAGAGAGTAGATTTAACTGGTTTGTTGACTCCAGATGTCTGGGGAGACCTTTGGTATTGGGGTTGAAATAAACCTGTGTGGTCCATGGTTTGGCCTTTCAAAAGAGAAGGTGTGTTAGGACCATCTAACATACAGTGGTCCACTGTTAGGACCACCTCACAGCAGTGGTTAGGGCCACTGCTCCGTTTGCTGAATGAGCTTTGCAAGAGGGTTTGGGGGAGCAAATCATTTGGTAAAACGAATGGGAAAATGCCAGGCACCCATCAAAAGGACTCATCTGCAAACAGGTGGTCTGACCCCAAGACTGACGCTTCTCCCTCCTAGGATGTGTAAACCAAAATGTAAAGACCAGGTGAATATTGTTCTTCTGGAATAACTTATTAAAGAATGGCAGAGCTTGGGTATGTAGGAGAATTAGCTTGAAGTTAGCTTTGAGAAACTTTTGCAGAAGTATTGAACTCTGGAATAGTATTTAGGTTCCTCAGATGTGTTATATTGTAAATAATTTTTCATAAAGAAGAAGTTATATAAGTATTTGGGAGGAAAAATAAAAGTGTTTTCACCAACACTTAATAAGGTGGCTGGGAGCATTCTTTCTAAAACATCATCATTTTTATTGAATAATGAAAATGATCTCTCTACATGGAAAGCATGCAGGACCAGATGGTGCACAGTGTTCTACTTACAAGTAACAGCCAGTAAAGGAGACCTCTGCGGTGCCAGAGATCTGTTGTGATAAAAAGCACGATTGCAGAGAATTTCTCAGCTGATGGAAATAAATGTTACAGGCCTGGCTGCACAATCCGTTCTCGTACTTCAGAACAGGTATGGGGGAGCTCTTCAGTCACTCTCTGGCTACTGAACGTATCCAGATCTTTTTGTACACAAAGTGTATGTTAGGGCACGGTCACTGACATAACGGGGAAGTAGCCTTCATATATTGCCTTTGTTTGTTCTAGCTATTTATTTTGAGGAAGGCTTAAAATGTAAGTACAGGTCTAATTACAGCTAATCCCGAGGAGCAGCTGTTTCATGTGGCTCTTTCTGAAGTGCCCTAGCTATCCTAGCTAACCACTTCACTTCACTTGAGAATTTTATTTTCCACTTTGCTGCTGGCATTTCCCAGTTAGCAGCCTTCCGTGTCCCTGTAGAGTCTCGCTTTGAAGCTCCTCTTCCCCTGTGGCTCCCAGTTAGTGACTTCTTTTTCTGTGCAGACACTTTCTCTGCTCTGTCACTTCTAGCTGTTTCTTCCATTCCCACGCATCTGTGGTCCTTTTTTAGCAGTCTGCAACTAAAATAACTTGTGTGACATTTTCATCAATGTGGAAGACAAAGGAAAGCCTCCAGTGTCCATGTCTGATGTATTTGGGACACACAAAGTTTTTACGAACACTATAAATCCTGGCTGAGGGACAGTGCCTGAGGTATCTAAGGGCTCCCGGCCGCAGTGAGCTGCCCGCTCTCAAGGCCAAGCGCAGCGGTGTCTTTTGCAGGGAACCCAGCTTGCACACCACAACCGCTGATTCTCTTCGGCCAAGCTGATGCATTTCTTCTGCCCGTACCGGGACAGTGTTGGGCAGAGAAAGGCCCTGAATTCTTAAAATCCTTGGCTCTTCTTGAAACATCTAACATTGTTTTCATTCTTGTAGCTTCTTGGGAAATCTAATTGCTGGCAGCCTTTTAGAGGTCAATATTATAGATTGCTTTTTACAGAAAGATCAAGGTAAAGATCAAGCTGTACTTTTTATTTGAAGCTGCAAGGGAGGCTGGATGGGTAGGAAAGGGCAGGAAGCTCAATAAGAAAATGTGATCTGGACCCTGGGGCACTGAAAAAAGTTTTTGTCATAACCTGGTATTTGATGATGATGTTTCAGAACACAAGATGGAATAATTAAACTAATACTAGTCACCTTTAGGAGTACCAGCCCTGTTCAAAAAATAATTTTCTTTGGAGGAAAAAAAACAAAAATGTAAAACTTTCAGTCTTTTCTGAATATGTATGCAATAAAAAAAATACATTTTTATCTTTATTTTGCAAATTCAGGTTATAGTTAGAAACTCAGTAATAATTGTTTTAATTAAAATCAATTTAGATACTGCTAGTTCCTGAGGAAGTACCTTTGCCAAGTACCTTTGCTTGGTATAAAGGAACATGGATGTGTACTGAACATCTTTGGTGCAACTGGTGATGACAGCCTAAATGAACTTAAACTTCCCAGGTTTCTACATCAAATTATGAAGAATACCCTATTTAATAACACAGACATAATGTATGTGCTTTTTTTTTTTTTTTTTTTTCACCACTTTTTTTCACCAAAAGAAGGTTTTCGGACTTCTTATTCTTGTGTGTGGTGTGTGGTGAAAAAAAAGCCTGTATGAATTAAATACTTGGAGCACTAGGCAGTAAGGATACAAAACTTTTAAAAAATGAATGTATTATGTAGATGTGAATATATAGCATAGATGAAATAAAATCCCAAGACAATGTTTTTGGAGATCTTTTGTTCATGAGTGCATCCCCTTCCCATTCTGCTAGGTTGTGTTAAAGGCAATCGTATTAGCAAATGGAAGCTAACAGCTGCTCTGCAGAATCTAGTGATTGATTAGAAGATTAATTATTTCAATATAGAGAGTCAAAGTGTGGTTTTTCTTTTTTTTTTTTTTTTTTTTTGGTGTGTGTGTGTGTGTGTGTGTGTGTGTCCACAAAACTTGATCTGAAAACCAAGTCCTGATGGTCCCATGGTCATCCTGACAGTCCCCCATGGTCATTGTTGTTCATAATGAACAATATACGGTGCCAAGTTTGAAAGCATCGATAGAGCTTATCCCAGGACATGCTACAGGCTGTCATTGCTCTGATAAACATTACACCTTTATGAGAAACTAAGATCCAGAAACATAATGGACCAGAAAGAAGAAAACAGGAATTACAAAGGACCATCCTTGGTATCTTGGGTCCTGTAGTAGCAGCATTTTTGTTATATAAAAATGGTAGTTGATCTTAGGAAGAACCAGATGCCACGTTACAGGGCATCTACTACTACTAGTACCTTCTGCTACAGTGATGTATGTTGCAGGAAGGGAACTCCCTTTTTATACTGTTGCAAAAATTAGTCAATTTATGAGTATTTTCCTGAATGTTCTGTATACTTTCCTTTTACCAATTAACCGTGTTTTATCTTGCTTACTGCCTGTGGTGTGATAAAATCCTGCTTCATTAAGTGAGCATTTTCATGTTTGTCATTTATCTTTGAGCAATGCATATTAAAAAAATCTCTTTGTAAAGACAAAACATATATTGTACAAGTACAATAAGTCAAATATCACAAAGATGTTATATTATAAATTTTTGTCATAGATGCCTTACATCATGGCTTAAGTAGATTAGCCTTTACTGTGTTATATTGATTTTTTTTTTGTTCATCCAAATAAGCTTTTGTATCCTGTGCATACATATGTTGACTGACACTGGATATTTTTCCTGAATTTGTATTTGAAATGTATTTACCATGGTGTAGAGCAATTAAAAAAAAATGAAAGATGACATTTAGGAGGGAAGACAAGAAGTTTTTGCTAGACATTATCATTTATCTTTTTTTTTTTTTTTTATATTAGAAAAAGATAGAAAAGCTGTATACAGTTCTAGAGTGAAGGCAGTGGAGTGTAGAACTGCATGCCCCTGTCAAATTGATAGAGTGAAGATGTTGAGAGAGATAATGGAAACTTTCTATTCAGTGAGGAGTGGAATAAGGAAAGCATTTCTAGTCATTTATCAGCATTGATTGCCTTAGTGCTTTAGGCTTAGATCAGAACTTGCACGTTATGAGGAGAGAGCTGAACAAATATGGAGATCCACTTTGGAAAACATAGTTAGGCAAAGCTTTTCCTTTGATGCAGAGAAATCACTAAAATATTTATCATGGAAATTAACTGCAGATGATAACTAGAGTGACGATATACAAAGGAATAAAGTGCAGACAGACGTTCTGGAAAGAAGTAAAGCGTTCCATGCATTGTGAAATAAATGGTCCCTTACAACACACAGTGTCCCGCGTTGCTTGTTGCCCTTGTTTGCAAGGAAGCAGCATCAGTAAAGCAAATCTCTGTTTCAGTAGTAAGCGTTCACACCGCTCATTCTTTGGGATGTGTCAGGATTTACTTGAATTTGCTTCACACCTGGCTATGCGAGTCAGGCAATGTTAATGTATTCCCCAGCTGCTAGTGCCTTGCCTCTGCAATCACAGTGCCAACAATTAGTATATTAAATTAATCGTTTAGGAACTTTAGTATGCAACCTTACGAAGTTTTTACATACCATAATTTTAAAGTAGGGTCATTATGCTTGTCTGTTGGGAATTTTATGTTCAATTACCACAATGTCTTGATGTTCATTATTTATATTTTAGTATGGTCCAGAGGACTAGGTTTTGTTAGATCTTGGACAAGAACATAAGACACTTAGAGTTTAGAGTATTATAAACGAAAGCACATGACATAGAAAAAGGCAATAAAAACAGATGACATTAACGTACAAGAATGTGTTTTTCTCCCCATCAAAAACCACAACCAAAATTTATTCTGCTTCCATTATTTCTCTAAAATATAGTTGCTGCATTTTTATTGGCCCGCTCAGGTATGTTCGTTATAATAAAAGCCCTGGAGATTACGGTAGCTGAGATGAAATTAGAATATCTGTGTTGAGTCATAGGTTTCAAATATTCAACAGTTTTGGACATAGAAGAATGAACACATGAGCTGGTGTGTGAAGAGAACAGAAAGTCTTCACAGTCTTTAAAAAAAAAAAAAAAAAAAAAAGGAAGTGCGGGGAAAAATACTAAAAGGTGAAGGGAAAAAAAGCAAAATTAGACTGTAAGTCTGCATATAATGTGAAGAAAGAGAAATTCCACTGAAATGCTATTTAATCTGACAATATTATAAAACATTTTTTAAAAAACAAGCAGAACCATTTGTTGGAAAATTTGTTTGGTTGTGTTACTATGAGGGTGAAATATACATTGAGGTGATTCATATTTCCTAGTATTCTCTGGCTTTTTTATTTTAGTGGGTAGTTCGGCTGGTTTCAACAGTCCTTCTTTTCCTTCTGTCTTACCAGCCTCCTCTCAGAGATGAAAAAAAAAATATAAACTGTAAAAGAAAAGAAAATTTTCCATAATTCCATTTGATAGTATACTCCATTTGATAGTAAACTTATTTGTATGCTATTTGTTTCCCCTTGATAGTGCAGGAAGTAAGCTGGAGAAGTGGATGGTCAAAGAAGTAACTGTTTTACCTTTTCTGCTTTAGCAAACAAATTAATGAGAAATTATAGGTCAGTATTATAGGTTATATATAGGTTAGTCTGATTCTCACAGTGTTCTGCAAATAATTGTTGGTGAGACCAGTGAGTCTATGAAGTTAAAATTGCTTCTATCCGTTTGCCTAATTTTATTTTTATATATGGTTTTAAGTCAGAACATTTTGGCCGACATCTCATTTGTGTGTTGTTCTTTTTTGTGTAGCTGTTGATATTTGTTCCCCAGGTTTGCAATTTTTTTTTCATGTTATGTCTTCCAGGGTGGCTTCTCGTAATTTTAATTGAAAGTTTTAATGTTTTCAGTATGGTTCAGACTAAAGCAAATGAGCAAAGTATAAGATACAATGCCTACAATAAATTACAAACAAAATATCCTGTAAATGTGAATGTCAGAAGGAAGGAGTTCTCTATTCAGATCTTTAACTTTTACTGAACTAGTTCTGTTTTATTATGTTAAAAATGTTTTCTGGTATACTTTTTATCCTCTCAGTACCATTTGCATGGTTAAGGATAACGCTCTATATCTTAGAGGTAGAGTTTTCAAAACAGCTCTTTTTTTGCTAGGGTCTTTAGAGTCTCAGAGAAAATAGGGGTGGTTAAAATGATCCGGTATGAATAGGTGATTTTACGGCCTTAGGACCTAATGTGTTGCTTAGTTCAAGGTACTATGTACTTTATGTTACAGTGGCTTTCCTGGCTGGTTATGGTTCATGTTGATAAGTAATAACAACTTACAAGTATCTTTTGTATGAAAATGGCTTATATATCCTGAGGCATTTGCCTAAGGTTTTTTTTTTTTTTTTTTTGGACTGTGAAATCATTGCTCAGGTACAACCATTATTTATTTATTTATTTTAAATCACTGTATGGTTTAATTAATTTATTGCTGTATGCTTGTATATCTGTGTATATGTGTTTGTGGATACACCTGGAATTAAAGACACGAGTATTAATTTATACATAATTAGTTACTGTATCAAACTCTTATCTGAGAAGAAATTATTGGAAGTGTAAAACAAACACTTAGAATCAGAAGCATTTTTAGAATTTTAATGAGTCATGGCTATGCAACAAAATATTTGTTGAAGATGTAATATGAATGCTAAGTAGGCCGCAATATAGTTCATTACTAGTATGTTAGCCAAGAGTATCGACTATCTTTAATTAAAACAAATAGTGTACATTCTTACATTTTCCTCTATGAAAAACTGAAAATGCTGAAGATTTTTTGTTCTACTGTGTTGGCCTTTCTTCAACAAAATCTAGTCTGCAGGGTTTCATAAGTGTCATGTCTATATAGACTTAATTTGTGCAGAGCATATGTTGCTCATATTAAAATAGATAAAAAGCATATGTTGCTCATATTAAAATAAATAAAATATAGTAAGGAATATTTCAGGCAATTTACAGCCTGAAAATTTTAGGCAGGAATATTTTTTCCGAAGTGGTTCAAAAAGTATTCAACAACTTTGTTAGTGTTGTTGAAGTACTAGGTATATTGCAGGGTAAAATAAAGTACAAAAATAATATTGGATGAGATACCTGACTTAATGAGTCAACTTAAATGCAAAGAATCGAGAGTTTCTGGAATATTCCATAAGACTTTGTGTTGTACAAGGAGCAACTGAGGTGACTTCCCATTCTAATATCCATTCAAGAATTACTTTAGTCAATAAGAGTAAAGAAGAAATAGTTATTTACTTCTTTGATCTTATTCTATATTTTCTTCTGTTAAACACCAGATAATTCCACAGAAATTAGAACTGGAAGCTATTATTAAAAAACTGACCAAAATGGAATGGAACAGTAAGTTAATCTATTTTATGGTATTACGCTACTAGATTTGTTAAATAACAAATTCATCTTATTTTCAAGGTCAATTACAAAACTGCAGTCCTGTAGCCTTGCTCAGATAAGGCATCCACCTAAAGAAATGAATTTTCTATTGTGAAGAGGTAAAATAATAAAGGTTACAAATCATCATAAAAATTATGACTTGCAAATATTCAGGTGTGAACAACTATTCATAACAAATACTAAATCTTCACTCCAAAAGATTTTTCCCTTTGTGATTTGTTGTAAATTAATGAATTGCTTAGTTGTTTAAAAAAATAGGAATAACTTTGTTTTTGTAGTGATACTAGCTTTTTCATCTTTTCAGTGGCTTTTCTGGACAGACATAACGTCTTGTGGTATAGACTGAATATAATCTATCTGTTACTTGTAATGACTTGAACCAGTATACACAATATGACACAGTGCAGTACCATTTTCTTAGGGTAAAAAAGAAAAAAAAAAGGACTGGAACAGGGGAGTGCTGAGTTTGTTTTTGATTGAGGTGCTCTTCTTATTGAAGAACAGCAAAGGGCTTGTAACTACGAGAGACTCCGCTGTTAAGAGAGTTAACAACTTGTTACAAACAGTGATGTTCCCTGTGGAAACCCATCTGCTTCCTTGGTTTGAGGGAGAGTCCCTCTGACAGGAATTTCATCTTCATATCAGTAAACTTCTTGTCTGTTATGCAGGAACTGGGTGAAAATTTTATTTGTTGCCTGATCAGGTGGCCTCCTTTGAGCATCTTATTTGTTTGTGGTTTTGTCTTTTTGATACCTTGATGTGATTCGCTCTTTACTGACTGTGAGATTCTTGCAGACTGTATGGCTGTTGTTTTTATTAGACCTCAAGGGTCTAATAAAAATCCTTAGGTCTGGTGACGGTGCCCTGCTCACAACATGAAGTCTGACAGCGGAAGCCCTCGAGATGGCATAGGAAATGGTTTTCAGCATGTGTGGCAGTGCCTTGGGGCACTAGATTAAAAACAAGAGTTGTTCACATGAGTTCAGGGTTTGGAGGGAACTCCCTGCCTGTTACCTAAGCCATGAGGACCAGACAGAACAGTTTTCTGGCATACGGAGAGGGATGGTGAAGGGGGAATGACTGAAGTTCAGCTCTCAGCTCCCGGCAGTGTGTGCTGTCGGGTCTCGCACTGCGCGGGGTAGTCCCGGGTGCCCTCGCTGCTGGAGTGGGGTCATCTCCTCTTTCCTGGAGAACAGCCTGGTCACCGTTGTCCACGCTGTTGCTACCAGATCGGAGATTCGACTGGCAGAGCCCTTTAACAGTTCGTTTTTCCAACTGTCCGTAAGGCTGAATCACGTGAAGAAAAAATGCTGCTTTACTTACTGCACGTTTCTAGCCCTAATATCAGCAGAGATAGCTGAGATGCCGCCCACTTAATATGACGAGAAAGATGCTGCTAGCAGTATGCAACTATGAGGGATGACTGACTTTAGAGCCTTCTCCTGTCGTTGCTCCGTTAGAACCAGATTGGTTAAGCTGCCAGGACATTACAAAATCAATATCTCCCCCTGTAGTTTTATGGCCATTTTTATGAATTTGGATAGCAATATAAATTTCAAAAGAAAAGGAAGGAAGGAGTCCTTCCAGAGGAAGGAATAGATGCTTCAGATTGATGATAGGGGAAAAAATAGAGACTTTCATCTCTGTGCTGCCAATTTGATTACCGTTTCAGTTGGGAGTGAGTGACAGTTGTTACCCACTGATGGCTGCATGGTGACCTGTGTGAAAGCAGCTGTGATCTCCTTCCATTTCATGGGCTACAGGTGTCTACGCTGCGGAATGAGCCAGCAGAATTGACAGTAATTGGCACTAGCTTCAGCAGCCTCTGCAAGAGGTCAAGGACAACACTGCTTTCCAGGGCATTGCCCGCGCGGTTGGGAGGAGCCCAGGGAAGCTTATGGTGCTGTTTCCCAAGCCCCCTCCGGCCTCAGGCGTAAGTGACTTTTTTGGTCTTTGGGAATGTCAGGTTTGCAGTCTTCAACCTGCCTGGCTTCCCCTCAGCAAAAGCAGGGGGACGTAAGGCCATCATCTGTTCATGGAAATATTAATTCACTCCTCAGACTACCCTGCTGGAAGAGTATTTTCTCTATTTTTAATATAGAATTGGGAATTACTTTTTGGTAGTGGTACTTCTTTATTCAATTCTAAGTAAGAATAGTGAGAAGGGGAAAAATTAGTGATTTCATACACACACACATGCCTGTGCGAGTTTTTGTGGAAGCCTATTAAACACAGCTTATTGTCCATAATTGGTGATTTGTTGTGACAGAATGTGGCACGATTAATAACAATTAAATGTCAATAAATCCTTAATTGGGCCATATGCCCTATTTACTTGTGTAATCATTTTCTTTTGTTTTTATCCTCCCAACAGTCAGCTAAAAAAAGAAGTAGGATCCACTGTGAAAACACATTATTGTGTGTGTAATTTGTAAAGGGACTCCTTTTTTTGTCTGGTGGAATGGCTCTTACTATGAGTTTTAATCTGAATAAAAATTTATTTGATTCTATTTTTATTAGAGAGTAATTGCCCTAATGGATTTATGGATTTTTTTTTTCCTCTCTTTTCCTGTACAAATAAAAGAGCAAGTGTGAATATCTTTGTCCAGAGGGTGTACACTGGACAGCATATGCTAGCTGACCTCTTGGAAGATAAAAAGTGGATGCATTTCTGCTGGAACAAATCTCTTTTCTACGTTTTGAGCTTAGGTTTGGTTTGTCATGTCCCTCCCATAGTTTAGTAGTATCAGCAAAATAAATAGTTATTTTAATCAATTCAGTATTTATGTGTATTATCCTTTTAGTACTTCCACAAATACTTAGATTAACTGAATTTAAATGTTCTTTGAATTAAAATTTGTGCCAACTCTACAAAGAGAAAATATTCTCCTAGAAAGGCAAAAAAAATTCAACTAAAAATTTGTACTTACGATTTATATTTATTATGATTTTTTTTTTTTTTTCTTTCGGTGTTTTTTTCCTCCATGATTTTGTGTATGCAAAAAAGCTACTAGGATCTCACAAATTGCTACTAACTGAACAAGTCTTTCTAATTATTCTATATCAGTAAGAAACACATTCATGTCTCTCTTTTTATATCATTAGAAATATTTGGTGTGTTTTCCTGCTTATGCAAGACGAAATTTTAACATTACTGTTTGATGATATAAGTACATAATTGTAAAATAAATAAATAAATAAAAATAAAGATAAAAAGATCAATACATAATGTTAAAACACTAAGATTCAGGTTTTTAAACTGACACAAAAGTTTCTGAATTGACATTTAAACTCTGAGGAGAGCTTAAGACCTTCATTTACCTTGAAAAAATCCTGATGTGCTATATCGTAATTTGGAAAGAGTAGTTTAATTCTTCTTGCTGTTTCTTACTTCTCCCTGACCTTTTCCTCCTCCCTTTTTCTCCTTCTTTGTTCTTCTCTCTCTCTCTCTCTCTTTCTCTCTCTCTCTCTTTTTTTTTAAATTGAGACACTTTATTGGCAGACATATTCATTAGATATCCAGGTAATATGGACTTAATTCATTTTTAATCCAATGACATAGGGAACATATTTATGCGCTGTATCACAGTATCACAATTGAATCAATAAAGAGATTTTAGCAGTTTTACTGTTTGTTTAAAATTGTTGCTAAGCCAGAGAAGGTAGTTCCTAATTAAGATCAAAATGTAATGCAAAATAATGCGATTATGCGTTACAGTATTGGCTACAAAAGTTTAAGTAGGTATGGATTGCCAGTATGTTTCTAAACTATTGATGCGTCTTACTTAAGCCATTCGCATTATTGTTACATTTCATTTTGTATTTCTGTATGGAATAATATCTTAATATTCTCATTAATGCACATTTACACAGAACTGTAGATACCTTTAAAATATTTTGTTGCTGTAGTTTTTGAAAGATATTTCTATAGCCCTCTTGAAATAGGCGGAATTTGTTCTAACCTGTCACAAGTAGCTTATAAGCAAAATAATTCAATTTTTTTTTTTTTTTTTAACAAGTGATTCACAGTAGAGATACTAGTGGCAAGAGGAAATATTTCCTTTAGAGATATATTTTAAGAATTGAACTTTCGGAGCAAGTAGAAAGGAAAAAATGAGCTGATAAATAGGGCCAAAAGTATTTCTAGGAATATGGAACAATGCTGTGAAGGGCAAAACCAAGAACAGGAAAAGAAAATGAAATATTCAGAAAATGCTTAAGAAAAGCATAGGAAGAAATGGATTAGAGATACAAGTCAAGTACAGTTCATACATAACATATAGTTGTGCAGGTGAATATAGGTGACAACAAAGAACTCTGTGTCAAAGAGAAAGAAGAGATTAATTCAATAGTAACCTCTAGGGAAGAGAAACAATTTGATTTGTCAAAGTCATTTAACTTTAAAAAAAAAAAAAAAAACACGGAGAAGTCTCTTCTAAGCCTAGGTGGCTTGAAACAGCCTTAAGCACATTAATTTTTTATAGAAACTGATGAAGAAGAAAGTGGCACAATCATCATCTTCAGACTTCTCCACTTCAAATAAGGAAGCTCTCATTCATGTCCAGATTAAAAAGGGTCAGCTTTGGGCACAGATTAAAAGCTGCTCTGACTGGCTGATTTGCTCTGTGTTTCTCTACCCCAGTATTCCACTTGGGTTGCAACGTACTCAGTAATGGTTTGCTGCTTGTGTGACAGATGCATCCTGATACTTGTTACATTGCCTGGATGAATTGCATTTATTTCTCCGTGTGGTTATGATACTACTATCTACCATATATTTTATAGATGTCTTAAGAGATTTTTGATCAGTATCGATTTTGCTGCCTTGTAGATGGAACCAACAAAGTCCATAGTATTTGAATACCTACTGGTTGTTTATTGATCACTTAAATAAACATTCACATCAAAACTCAGCATAATATGCCTCATTTTTAAATATATGACTGCTGTTAAGAGCAATGAGTCATTCAGGTGAAATGCTATGCAATAATTGTAAAAATGGGTCTTTTAGATATTATCTACATATTTAGATAGTATCTTTAAGATATTATATGTGGTATTTATATGTAGTGTACCATAATGTCTTCTTTGAAATAAAGGAGTGAGTCTCACATTCATTGTAATATTCTCTGAGATGCCCAAATAAAAGTCTTGTTAATAGGAGTACAGAATATAAGATACTCATCTTACCTGCTAAGGCAATGTTTTATCTGCAAGTATGCGTGATAAAATGTGAGTTCTGGAAGCTGGAATTCATTTTTCAGGTACTAGTGTAGTAGTAGATAATTCAGGAAACAAGGTGACACAGGAAACCAGGTGATCTTTCTTGTGACACAGAAGTCCCTTGTGATTTTGGACAAATTACTGAAGCCAGATTTTACAGAAGCATGAAACTCTCATTTTTAGAATTTGTTTAGCTTTTTTTTTCACATTAGCTCTCCCTCTGCTCCAGGGAAATAAGAGCACTCACAATATAAAAGCGGAAGTTGTGAGGTGCTCTGCTAATTGTGTACTGACTTTGCGTGCAAATTTTTGATTAATAATGCACTGATAGTGTTCAACACAAGATTTTAGTTTTGTGTCTTGCTGGAGGACGCAAGTGGCACCCTTTCTCTTCTAGCTACTTACATTATTTTTATAAGTTACAGGGAAAGGCATAGTTTGTCAAGTTTGGGGATACTTGATCAAATGCTTTGAATAAAATCCAAAATACCATGGAACTACAAATAAGAATCTAGGCCCTAGTCAGTAAAGGAAGGAAGGAGGAGCATGATATACTGAAAATACATGGTGACAGAAAATGCTTGTGGCAAACCAGGAAAGAGGTTTGTCCAAGGTAAAGAGACTAAGTAATAGTTGAAACTTGGTGTGTTTTGAGTGCTCAAGGAAAGAGAAAAGTCTCTGACACAAGTCTGTGTCCACTGTCACAATAAAAGTTTTTTTTTTTCCCTTATTTGTATTTATATATTTTTTTTTTTCTTTATTTGTATTTGGAGAAAAGTAGAGATCGTGAAATAAGTGGGAATTAAGGTCAGGGCTCAGAAGTAATTAACTTGGTTGTTTTTATATGCTGACAGAAGAAAAGCAAATAGAAGCATTTTGGTTAAATGTGTCTCATATTCTGGTAGAAATTAAGCAGCCAAAGTTATAGAGGGATTATTTTGCTGGGTTGGTTGAAGTAATCTAGCCTGAGATTGCAGTCGCTCACAAGTTCAAGTTTTCTGGAGGAATGGAGAACACATTGCCCCTTGTTTAGCTGCTTCTTGAATGAAAGAATCGAAATAGAAGTGCAGAGCAACCCAGGGATATTTTGAAATGTTAGAGTTTCTGTTGGTAGTTAATTTATCCATGATGTATTTTATGAATTGGTTGCTAGTTATTTTTTGTTTTACATTAATAGTTTGATTATGAAGCCCTAAGGGGTTTAGGGTTGCTGAGATGAGATAGTCTTTATCCCCTCTATCCCTTCCATTCTAACAATTCCTTGTTTTGGCAATTTTATTGAACTTGACGAGGTTTGCCATGTTTCTGCTGTACAAGATCATTCTTAGAAAAGCCAGACCTCTAAAATTCATTGACTTCTTGTCCAAAGTTTTTCCTTTAATGTGATAAACCTAGATATTTGACTTTTACTTATAATGGAATCTCGCATGTGAACTTTATGATAAAAAACTCCTGGTTTTTATTGCATTTCAGAAGATTTCAAATTGATTTACACCAAGAAAATAGAGACCTAAGCTACAGAGTTTTATTAAGTTTCATCATACGGTTTTTGAAATCCGGTGGAGAAAGAAAGAAAAAAAAAAATCATTGAATCACTGTTAAAATTATTTTGGAGCATTTGCTCTTTCTGCTGTTCATTCCGCTGTTTTCTGCAGGTGCATATACACGTGTCGGAGTGTATATGCGTCACATACTGCGCAGCTGGCAGGCCACTCAAAGTAACTCATCTTTAGAACTTACCTTCTAGATCCTAGCACTGTTCATTATGGAGTTTGTGCATTTGTGCTCTGACGGTGGCATATTATGTGTAAGGCCTTAAATAATCTTAGAGATGCAAGATAGATTAAACATTTAGGAACGAACTCTCCAAAAGAAGTGCCAGTTAAACATGAAATATCCCAAGGATATGATGTTCTTTATCCATTATTATTCTCAGATATTAGTGTCTTTTGACTATTAGCAGTGCTCAGCAGTCTGACAAATGTTTCCCCTTTCCAGTTAAATTGAAGGCAATAATTCATATTGCTGAAATCAATATTTAATTATTAGTTATGCAATGTTTTCTGGATTACTGGATGATAAATTTCTAAATCAGATTTTGAAGGCAGTTTTGGGTTTTATGTATACATCTTCTGCTTCTTCTTCATTTTGCTCTTGTTTTTGGACAGAAGATCTCCTTTATTATGTCAAGCATTAGTATTAGTAAGATCCTCAGCTTCAAACAATATGTAAAAATATCTGTGATTTAAAGTTTCACACATGAAACTGGGCAATTGACTTTACTTACCCAGAGCCACCTTTTTCTTAGAGAAATTTGGTATTTACTCCTTGAAGTTAGGTCAGAAATAACATATCAGAATTCATCCTAATACTGATGATTTTTTGTGCCTAATTAATCTTTGCATCAAAACATACTAAAAATGTAAACACTAAATGGTGGACTTAATATATGTTAGTATATATTGATTACTGTTGTTTCCAGTATTATTTGCTTTGAGTAATTCTGTAAAAATATTTTGAACACCTTTTAAAGCGCAGTGTATCAGTTACATCTTCAGTATAGCAGAGAAATCTGGTAGCATGTAGATAAATTAAACCAGTTTTGCCTCAGATTTTAGTTTACACATTAGTCATCCTTTTTGATTTATCACCCTCTTTCAGAAAGATGTATTAGGACATGTTTACTGGGATGTCTCAGTATTGATTGGTTCCACGCCCTGGTTCTGAGCTGCTGCTCCGAAAAAAAATGCGTTGAATATTACCAAATGCTAGTTTATGTTGAAATATTACTTCTTTCATTTTTAATTGCAATTATTGATACCGTGATGGATAATTAGAGTGAACATTACCCTGTTCTCTTTTTTTAAATGCAGCCCTCTCCAAAACCTGATATTTCTTTGCAGGAATCGTATTCATGGTTTTGAAGATACGCTTGAAAACATGAGCTAATATACATTCTTATGTACATATATGCATGAACTTTTTCTTCTCTTTTTCCTCAGTAGTTTGTTGCGGAAGAAGTTTCCATGTACAAATTTTCGATTTTTGTCATGATGCTTAATTTCATATATATTTTCCCTCAGTGGTTATCATTTTTATTTAAGCAAAGATATTAGAACAGCTCCTATATTACACTAGAATTTTAATTGAGATAAAGTTTGAAATTTGCTATTTTCTTCATGTATTATTATAACATCAGGTCAGCTGAAATTTTTGATGGTCGCTCAAAATCTCTTGTCAAATATCATTTATTGTAATGAGCCTAAAGGTCATAATGTGCAAGGTGCAGTGCTAGATAAATGCCTAGTATTATTTTTTATTACTGAATAATTTACAATTCCCATGTCAGTCAATGACCCATGTACGAACATTCCTGTAAACCAGTCAAAGCAGATCTTTCCTTTCACAGAAAAAAATAAGCCATCATTGCATTACAATATTCTCTGACAAACAGCATTCTCGTGAGATAATTGATTGTGCAGGGGGATTACAAATGTAGCGGCACCACCAAGGTCATCTAACCCTGGCCAATGTCAGTTGCCTTGTGATAACGAGTGCTTTGTTCAGGAATAACTGCTATTGCAAAATAGTTTAACAGTAATGCAGAGAGGATGTTCAGAATTTGAAAATGCTCTAGTTTGAGAGACAGATGATGTCCGGAGGCAAAAGTCATCCTGTGTAACAGGTAACAGGTTAGCTATGGGTGATAAAGATGCTGATGGCTAAAATTTAAGTATCCTCTACCAAGTTCATGTAGTTTGCAGAATGGTTCTTTTTAAATGACTTGGATTTCTTAAGAGCTGAAGGCGTATGCCAGGGTGCTCTATATGCGGAACACGTGTTTAAGCTTTCTAAATCTCAGATACTGAGATTCAGGTTATTGATCATTGCAATAAGATTTTGGTGACACTTCAGGAATCAAAATGGCTTTGTGTAACTGGCAAAATTTCTGTAGCCTCTGAGTAGATAAAGTGCTGTAAGTATATTGCAATGGCACCTACAAGCTACAGCAGATTCATCTTTCTGTGTTTATGGCAACAGAGAGCCTAATGATTGATTTTAATTGCATCAGCAACATAGCAAGGGGAAGAGTTATATCTAGGACAAACTGTGCGGAAAAAAAAGCACATATTTTGCAGAAAGCTGGATGAACGGTGCTCCATTCGTTTCTCTACTGAGGAAAACATTTGTCTGCATTTCATATACTTACCCTCCCACGTTAGATGCCGATTTAAAAGGATATCATTACATTGAAGCAATACTGCTGCTGCAATTAGTATTTCTTTAGTGGGTTTCTGATTAATGTAAAAAAGACATTTCTACTACACTTTTATGAAAAAGTTACTACAGTGACTACGGACTGATAGTTATTACTGTTATGGTTATTCCATATAATACAGTAGTTCCTTCAGCAGATTGATTGTTCTCCTTTATATACTTAATGCCTCTACGTTCATCTTGTGTACCAAGCAATTATTCATTTTCATACGTAGAATCATTTCATACATTTTAATCAGCAGAAAAAGCTGATTATTATTCTTGACCAACAAAGTTAGTGCAACATATAGACAACATGGAGGAAAACACGTGAATGTTCTCCCATACCTGCAGCATTAGATATTGATGCTTAGGTGATTTCTTGACCCATCCTGTGATGGGATTTCTGTCCTGTGTGTCATCTTGGGCATGGGGGATGCCTTAGCATGATGGCCAAGGGTCAGCTTGTTGTCTAAAAACTTAGCTTACACAATAAGAACTGCAGTTTTCTTGAGATGGTTGAATGGTTACAGATTTTTTCTTTTTTCGGGGGGGGGGGGGTTTTTTTTTTTTTTTTTTTTCTCTCTCTTTTACTGTCATGTAACAAACTGAAAGCTTTTTTTCTCATTATAGAAAAAGTTGTGAATAATCATGTCAAGGCAGTTACAGATGTATATGATATGTACCAAGTCCTGATAACAGGAAAGTTATCAGACTGAAGGTAAGCAATAAGCAAGGCATAAACTGCACACCTCTCTGTCCATTCCGTGGTTTAAATTATTTGTAGTTTTTGTTATAAAAACTCTTTAAGGAGTTAGCTGTTTTCCTTACGACTATTAGAATTACATTTAAAGGGAGTCCTTAACAGCACACACTTTGTGTTTTTTTTTCCTTTCTTTTTATTGTTGTTGCTATTTTTGTTGTATTTTTTAAGAGGGATTTGGCAAAAGCCTGGCAAAAAATGGTCTCAGAGTTAAAATCTCTGCTCTGGAACACTTTCTAACAGTAACTGTGATTAGAAACACGAAGCCAGTTGGCCATGGTAAAAGAGCAGCTACAGTGTCAGAATTACAGCAGTCTGAGCTCCCACGCTCAGAGAAATGTGAAGTTCAGGGTACTTTGTTCTGGAGTATGACTAGATCATTGGATTTCTACTAATATTCTGAAGAAGTGCTGCTCACTAAAAACTGTAGCATGCTTACCATCATTAAGCAATTTCCAGAGGTTTTACATTTACGTATTTATTTTAACAACTCAAATTCTGTCCTGGAGACAGATTACAGAACATATGGAGAACTGAAGCACAGAAACGTGAAAAGACTCTTGTATGATCAAGGAGAAATGTAGGATGCTTATGAAAACCAGACTGTCTTCATCCCTAAGAGGATATGGGAAGTGTTATGTTTATTCCTCAAAACAAGAACCAATCACTGTTCATTATTATTTCCATATAAGCACAATATACTGTGCTGCCAAATTTGCTCTAATATTTTTATGGTTTACTTTTAAGTCATCTGCGGTCACTGCCGCAGAAAAGATTTATATTACCTGAACATGTAGTGCTCTTAATGGTAGTCAAGGAAAATATAAACCCAATTTGGAAGTGGGAGTGGGCAAGCTGTGACCTAAGCTGATGCCAACTGAGGAGGGAGTTTGTGCTGCAGTGGCCTTGTCACAGGACTAGAAATTTCCTTAGGCTCCCTCAGAAAAATTACCTCAGGATGCTGTTGTGCCTGTCTTTTTATGTATTTGTGTTGGTAATATATAGAGCTAAGTTACCTATTGGTTTGGATAGGATTTCTCTTGAGATTGTTAGGTTTATTTTTATTATTTTTCTTTTCAAAGGGAAGCCAAAGTAGTGGTATTATTGACTTTTTTTTTTTTTAATATAAAGAGAAATTCCAAGTTAAAGATCTATTACATTTTTACTCAAGACCTTGGGAATATGAAAGGGTTACTTTGTCATGTGCTAGAGTGGTCACAGTGGCTAAAGGAATTAAATACAATGAAAATCAACTGTCAGATGGTAGCTGTTGAGTTTGGAGTGAATGTGATTGGAGTTGAGGAATCATTTCACTAACAGGACCTGGTTAATGTTTGAGGGACAAATTGACTTTTTTATTTCTTGTCTTCTTTAATTTACTTTTAAATGCTCTTTTTCTTCATGTATCGCTCTTGCACAGTTACTGAGCTGTACCAATCAGATTTAATTGCCTCTTCTTATTTCTCAAATTTTATTCATAATAGAAAACTGAGGATATTCAGGTAGTTAATTATAGTAATCCCTCTTGATATTACTTCAGTTTTATTTATTTTTGTTCTCTTGTCAGGTTCAGTTTTGTTCTTTTGCTATTCATCCTCCTCCCGGTAATTATTAGCATTATACAGCAATTACACCAAAATTGTTCATTTTATCCCCTCTCCTGAATAGAGCTTCATCTTTACTTTCACATAGTTTCATTGCGGGCTTTATGGTTTTAAGAGGAGGAGGAAGATTGGTGTAGGGACAGGGAAAATCTGTGTTGCATCAGGACTAGTACATACCTAGTGAACTTACTGCCGGGGAGTCCTGGTCTCCTTACGAGCTGTCCCGATACGGTAGGGAGCGCGTCTGCCGGGTCTGCATCCGCGGAACGGGACAGGGTTGCCTTGGGTCCGCTGAGCGTGTAGCCAGTGCCGTAGCTTCTCACCTTTAAAAGGGAGGATGCAGGTCACCTAGGCTTCAGTTTGCCCATCTGAGCTGCTACTTAAAAGCTAATGCTGATGCCAGGATCAGCTTGCAGCTGTTCACTGTCCAGGCCGTGCTTTCTGTCGAATCCAAGCATTTCAGATCTGTTTGTCAGCATTAGGTTGCTTAATTTTATTTAGTTAGTTAGTTTGTCGTTTCCTGGTTTACTGATAAACTTCTGACTGTCTTACACCCTCATTATCTGCTTGCTTTCAGTTTTCTCCAAAACCTTTATTTACTCTTGGAAAATGTTCTTAGATATTAGTTTACCTGTTACATACTTTCACAGTGAGTACAGGTATATCATACCCTTAATGTCTGTTTTTTAACCTTCTGTTGTTTAGTTTGATTTGATAATCCTGAACATCATGATTCTTTTCTAAGACATATCCTATTCTTGTCTTGTTCTCCTGATACAGCAGCTTTCCTATAAGATAAATCTTCAGAGAATTTTCTGCCTAGTTACTGCACATGTTGACTCATTTATAGTCATGGAAGTGCTTGACACTAGCTATTTCAAACACTAAGGGCTAAATAAGTTTCTGACAGATGACCCTATCAAATATCTGTCTTTATATATTGTGACCCACTGAAGTAGAATTTAGGCCCACAATATTTTAAGATTACATAGCGCTTTTCATTTCAGAGCACTTTGCACATTTACTAAGAGAGTTCAATGGGAATGCAGCTATTCTCATTGCCCTGTGCTACAGAAGCTTTAAAGTGAAGAAGGTTTTCTGCATCAACAGAAGGGAATGTTGCTTTTGTCCTCAATATTGCTAAACCTTCAGTGAAGAATCAACAGTTGGACTCGATGATCTTGAAGGTCTTTTTCAACCATAATGATTCTGTGAACACTCTTCCTGAGAGGAGTTTGTAGCACAGCAATTCTTCTTCATTCTCTCCCAAAAGATGGAGAGAAATCATAGAAAATTGTGCACTGTAGCTGAAGTTGCCTGTAAAGGAGGTCCACCTCAAGAAAATTGAGAAGTCACAAAGCAGCTAGCCTAGCAGGCAATAATATCTATGGCAATTCATATTAGTTGCTTACTGAAATTTATTTTCATCTCTTTGGGTCTGCAAGAGTCTTCAAAATGTTTGTCACTCTGCCGCTTACCCAGCAATTAACTCTTCTTGCTCCTCAGTCCTGAGATGCTACCCCGGGAAACTCAACTCTCCTCACAAGTCCTTTGCCCCCATCCCCACAGGCTTCGTCCTGGCTTTGCCTTTCGTAGACTCCATCCCTTTTGTTACACTCTGGTTATTTGCTACACTGGTGTCTTTTCCCCTTATCATCCTGGCTTTTGATAATCAGTGTGAGCCAGGTAATTGCTCATGTATCTGCACATTAAGGTCTCAGCATTACTGCTGAGTTAGATTTACAGTTTCCCAATAGTAAGGGTCACAAAGGCAATAAATCACTGTAGACTTGTACAGAACTTGTTCCGTCCTTCCTTCCTTCCTTCCTTCCTTCCTTCCTTCCTTCCTTCCTTCCTTCCTTCCT
>VZSV01000027.1:2412871-2479966 GCA_013398735.1 Nothocercus julius | reverse complement strand
TCCTTCCTTCCTCCCCTCCCTCCTTCCCTCCTTCCTTTCTTTCTTTCTCTTTTAGGGAGAGAAAATAGGTCTGTCTCCATTTGCTTATACTGTTTCTGCTTTCAAACAGACTTGGGGCTACGAATGAATTTCTTTTCAGTAACTGAAATCTTTTGATACCATTCAGCAAGACTTAAGCCTTTATTGTGAATTTACTTTTTCCCTGCTCTTTCTCTGCAAGCTGGAGTAAACAAGATTAATTTAACCTAGCTATTTATTGCATCTTCTGATGGGCCACCCTGCTTCATTGCTGTGTGCTGAACCAGCAGCAGTTGCAAAGCTGTCACTTGGCCATTCACTTGTCATTTTTCACCAAGCTCACTGTAGAGGGAGAAGCTACCTAGACACTGTATAGCTCCTAGCCTTGAGATGAGGCTTTTGCACACAAAGTGCTTTTGAACAAGAAATGCCTTTAAAAGTAGACTAGACATAGTTATTTGTTACCTCGTACTGCTTCATTATCTGAACCTTCCCTTGCCCAGAGAGCAGCCGTACTAGGAAGGGTGAGGCTGAGGGGGGGCTTTAAAATAATTGTAGCCTGTCTCATAAGAACAAGCATTAGAAATGTGCTTCAAAACTTGAGAAGATCTCATCACTGAGAAGAATAAACTGGAGGATTGTTTTTCTGATAGGCTGTTTTCCAGGAGAACTAACATATCTGTTGCGAGTGTTTTCTGTTATGTTGCAAGGAGAATTATCAGTTCCTAAATTTTCCTTTTCCATCAATAGAATAGAAATTAATCTCATAAAGCATGGTCACATTCATATCGACATTTACCCCACCTATCCCAGAAAGGGAAGTTCCTTTTTAAAAAATGTTTGCCTGGTAATTGATGTTGTATTTTAGGAGAATGAACACCAGACAAACAAACAAACAAAAAGAGTGAAAAAACAGAGTAAATTATTTTTCAGATATCTGCAAAGATTGCTCCCCAAATTACTATTATTTTGTCGGTATATTTAATTTCAGTGAATGCGGGAAATGTTTTTTAAGATGCGGTCCATCAATTTGTTCTGTAAGATATACATCCAAAAATATTAAGCTATTCTAAGCAAAGATAATTTTCACAAATGAAATATGTGGAATTAATAGCGTCCGTCCCACACAGATAAGTCAGGCCTTGGTCTACCTTTCCCTGTATCGATTGTCCAGTGAGCTGGAGGAAAAAAAAATACATAAGTCAAAAGCAAATCTGACATGCAGACAAAGGTAACATCATTTAGACCATTTTAGCTGATTCAGAGAATGTGAGAATCTGTTTTGTGAGCTGAAGTCTGCCATCAGTGAAATAAAACCGCTATGTGAACATGAGCTCCCGTTACGTTCCCAGGGCTGTCAGGTTGTCTGTAACGGGCTGTCCTTCCAGCTCTGCGCTTCGCATGGAGGGGGAAAGCGTTTTGCTAACTTTGCAGGACGGAGGTCAGCCTAGATCCTCCTTCAGCTTAGATGGCAATGGATAAGGAAATTGCATTGATTCAAAATCCTGAAGGCTTGCAGGAAAATTAGGAAAATTGAACATTTTCTTTTCTCCTGAGCAAGTGGCAAGTAATATCAAGACGATATCCTTTATTACAGAAGTTAGCCATAACTATTCCCATTAACTTGAAATATAGCAGGATTTCGTGTTTTAGTTGTAGAGTTTTGATTCAAGCAGCTTCCAAAAAGCAGAATATGGAGTTAATTTATCTGTACTATATTTTCTCCACATGTAGCATTTAAGAAAAGATGTAATGAATAGAATGAATGGACAGGTTTTTCTGTGAAATGTATATCGATTGATGAAAATGCTTGCTATGTTCTGAAGCTTCATGTCATACACATGGATGACTAACTTATTTTTTCCTGTCATTCTGTAAGTGGATAATATGGAAAAATGTTAATGAGGTCAGATTTCTATAGAAAATTACTAAAATTAACCCACTGTGTGATTTTAAAGGTAGAAAAATAGTCTTTGAGAGGAAAAAATATGTTTTCACATATTTTAGTTACTGAATGATGCTATGACCAATACATTGTGGCTTGATGAGATTCTCTGAGTAACAATTCATGACATAATAGTGAAAATGCAATAACACGCACTATGTTGAAGTTCATATGCCTGCATATGCTTGACACCTAATTTCCACTCTTTTCCCTTATGCATCTCAGTTCAGAGTTTTGCACATTTCATAGCAGGATGAATTGCCCGAAATAATTTTTTATGCCTCTTCATTAATTTCTCATATATTTCATTTCATTAGTATGGCATTGCTTTAATGTAGCATTTAACATTATCTAAAAGATGTGTTTTATTTGCATTAGAGAAATAGCATTTTCTGTACATGAACTTTTCCTTTTTTTCACAGTAGCTTAAGTGTTAAAGCCTGAAAGGATTTAGAAAGCTGCAGTGAATGTGTTAAGACTGTTAATGAAGCCTCAGAATCTAAGGACAAAATTAGCTCTCACACCCACACTGCACAAAGTACAGAAACTGTCTGATAGAATTGCATCATGACTTTTACCTGGGGACACTGGTATTATATTCACTTGAAATGATGAAATTGAGAAGACAGATGTCCCTAAAGGATATTTTAAGGAGCATGTACCTACATAAATTGCTTGAAAATTTCCCTGAAATTTAAATGAGACCTCTGCAAAAATGTTTATTGAGTATAAGCTACATTCTATCCTCTAACATTCCTTTTTAAGGATATACAGGAATATACCTCTGATACAGAATAACCTGAGAAGTGGAAAGAGAGCAAAGGAGAATTTGGAAGCAAGGGTTGTGAAAAACTTGATTTCATTAGAGAGCAGGATACATTTGCGTATGACTTTCTGATTGCTCAGGATCAAATGCCAGAGAAAAAAAGTAGCAGTAACAGAAAGGAATCCCTTTTGATTCCCTCCATTTGCATGAGTGGGAAAGATGCCCGTGGCTGCCATCTCAGAGAGCAAGATCCCTGGGACGCAGAAGGTGTCTCAGCTCGGGCTTGGTGCCTCAGCCCCCCCAGGCCCCTCCTTGCGGGCCCACAGGGCCCTACAGCGCGAGCCCGGGAGGGAGCCGCTCTTCTGGCATCTCCCCGCTGGCCCCGTGAGGCTGGTTTTAGCTCTTCCTTGACAGTGCCTGTCCTCAGGAATGACTGTGAGTGCTGAGGAGCACTTGGCACCGCTCAGCACCAAGGGCTGGAGTGCGATGCTGCTGCCTCCGCTGTAGGAGGAAGCGGGAATAGAGGGAGCGGGAAGAATGAAATAGGATTCCCACAGAGCAATGAAATTAAAATATGCTAGATAGGAATACATAATGGGAAACATATCCAGATGAAAATGGCCATAGCTGATAGCTGGTATAGAACAGAAAAGTAACATTACTATATAAAACAGTAAAAAAATACTGTAATTGCAAAGGTATTTGAAGTATGTGTGCTTCTGCAGTATTTTAAATACTTTTGCTTCATGCACTTTACCTCGAAATAGAGAAATTCATCTAGAAATCGAGTGTTTACCTCTGGTCACCCCTGTCCAGCAAAAGCTCACAAATTACCAAAAATCTAAAAAAGATATATATATATATTTTTCATAAAGAAGTAACAAGAGTGGGAGTCTTAGGTAGGCAGTAATCCAGAAAGTCCTCCAGAAAAGGTGTGCAGGACAAGCTTGAAATCTCCAGCCTGTAAGACAAACCTCTCAAGATAAAGTGTAATTTCTTTGTGGGGGGCAGCGCAGTGTGCTGGTGCCTACAAGGCAGCATGCCATACACAAGTGTTTGCTTATCTCGGCGCTGTCCGTGTTGACTGCAGTAGCAGAGAAAACCTTTCCGTGTGTCGTCTGTGAACCTCTATTCTTATCTTTGTAAATTGATTGCGCTTCCACAGTACAAAGCAACTGGGAAAACTCACTGGCCAGGTAGGAGGGGTACGTCATGTACTTTGTTCTATGATAATTCCTACAGTGGAAGATTGTAGGTTGACCATAACACGTGTGCCAGCCCATGCAGTAGCAAAGGCATTTTAAAAGTGTGGGGGAGAAAGAGTTGCATAATTATCTGGCTCCTTCATCTTTGATCAGCCTCTATAAATTCCTCCCTAATGTGTATTCACCTTAGTTACACACCTAATGCGTATAACTTCATAGAAAATGGGGTTTGCACTAAGTGTCAGATTAGCTCTCCGCTCCCAGGCTTTGGCCCCTGACTTCCCGTTCCTTGTGCACAGTAGCTCACTGCCCAGCTCTCTCTGGAATGAACCAGCTGGCGGGCACCAAGAGCAATGCAAATGCCATGCAAGCTTCTGCCCATCAGGCTTGTCAGGGAGCACTCCCAGCAAGTTTTAGGGATCCCACTACACCAGGCTCGGCTTTCTCTGCCATAGGCAACTCTCCAACACCGTTTTAGTGGCTTTGGCACCTTCAGTCATGTCCATGGCCATGTACACGCTGGGGCACACATCTCATGATCTCCGCGCCGTGCTTCAGGGGGTGCCCATGTGGCAAAGCCCACATAGTAAATACCTGGAGTGGAAGGGGAAAAAATTGAGGTGAAAAAGCATATGCAATATACTTTGGTGTAACAAGAACACAAGATGCATATGCTGCATAGTGAGAACACAGCACATCCATCTTCTCAGGAGGTGCAGTGTGGATGCAACTACTCTGTGCTATTTAGGACCTGTCTTCTTGGATCCATCCTTTGAGCAGATGTATTTACCAGTGTAGAGGCTCTAACATTTCCTTCCCTAGAAATTCAGGCATTATTCCCTTTAGTCTGATCAAATATATATTTTCCTCTTGTCATTGTTAGGAGATTGCTTCTAGCCTGAATTTGTCTAGGATTTTTTTTTTTTTCCCTCTATGTCCTTCTGTGTGTTGCTTCATCAAATATATTCTGTCTATATTGCTTTTTAGGGAACTGTGATCAAGATAACTTTTCCGCTTTAGGATGAGTATTCCTAAAACTCTGTAGTCTGTCACTGTAAAATGGAGTTTCAAGACCCCAATGATTCTTGTAGCTGTTCTTAGAACACTTTCTAAAAATGGGATAGTTTGGAACTACTGGAGGCTGGGTATTTGCATTCAGCCAAAATTTAGAGAGTAGTTTATATCATATGCTACTGTAAAAATAACAGAGTCTGAGAAGTTATTTTGGAAGAACTTTAGAAATTAGTAGGTTAGTTGCTTGTGTGAAAATCTTAAAATTCATTATACCCTGAGGAAATTGAGAAATGTTGGCTCTGTGGTATCATCAGTATTTTTTAGATGAAGATCAGTACCTCATAAAAGTAGTAAAAAGATGAAGTAAGCCAAAAAAAATTAAGATTCATGTTACAGGTAAGGGCTAAGACCCATTTCAAGGGAAAGAAATCCTAGGGCTGCTATCAAATATGAAAGATTAATTGCCTGAGATACCAAAGTCAATTTTAAGTGGGACTCTTTAATGAGAAAATTAGGGGAAAAACATTCATAGTTAGGTAAAAAATGGCAGAATGACTATTGTTAAAAACAATAAATAGAAAACTTGAAAATGCTTTAAGCTTACATACTGTTCCCATATAACAGACAAATATATTCCATGTCTTTACTATTTATTCAGCAGTTGCTGTAGATTATAACTTTTGGTATTCACTTTTGTCATTTCTAATGCAAAAGCCTGGACAGAGATTACACTGGAAATAGATTGATTTGGTCTCAAGCACATTTCTATAGTATGAACTACAATATCCAAGCACATCATGTTTAAGAAGGGGAAAAAAAAAAAAAACCCACGCAACTTAGAACATATACTTAAGTTGTACTAATGGACATATTGATTCATTTAAAAATAAACCTATCTTTACTTTTTGAGTAGGTAAGGATATATTCCTTACCATTTGTTAGTCATCAGATCAATACTTAAAAAGGCTTTCTGTATTACAGTGTTGTATATCACTATTAAAATCCACAGGCTATAAGGGAGATCTAAAATGCTGAGGAGAAAGCAGACGAAAGTAAACATAGTACAAAAATCAAATATTATATTTAACACAAAATGCTGCAATAAATAATTAGGATATGAGTTTGTCAAACAAAGCCTACCATTTTGATTGATTAAAAAACAAAACAAAAAAAAAGTGTGTGAGAGGGGGAAATATTTTGGGAAAGGACTCACTGTAGTAATTTTGTTTTTTTTTACTAAAAGCTTTGCCAATGTGTCCCTAAGCCTTACTTGCAAAATTAATTCAAATTGTCTTGGATAAGAACACTGTCATGCAGATTAAAAACTGGCTGAAACACTACAAACAAAGGGTGTCTTGAGGGTACCACAGGGATCACTGCTAAACCAGTCATTTTTAACGTCTTTATTAATGATCTGGGAAAGTGTCGAAAACATGCTAATAAAATTAACTTGTGTAGGAATAGAAGAGGTTAAGGAGGATGATATAGAGCTATAGAGAGATTAGAAACAGTGCCAAAAGTACCATAATAAGATTCAAATTCAAGAAAATGCAGCTCGAGTTGGTCTTGTGATAAGAACTGGAAAAGAGGTAATGTGCTTAAAAGGAAGAAACTCAAAAGCACCTATGCAGAAAAAATCTTAAAGGAGGAGTGATAGACAACAGCAAATTGAACATGTGTGTCAGCCATGCGAGAGGGCAGCAAAAGAGGACAGAGAAAATCAGAACAGGCTGTAGTCTGGTCATAAATTCAGGAGGTGATGAACTTTTGAAACTGTGAACTTGACATTCATCAGGTAAGTTGGAATTCTTGAAGATAGGATAGGCTGCCAGTAACAGTGATGAGGAGTCCTACAAGGATAGATTAGTGGGCAATGGGATTTCTCCTTTCTGATTTCTTTGGTTGTAATGCGGTGATCGGGATGCCGCATCTCTCACTGTGGCAGATATTAAATATGATAATTTAAGCTAATAATAGGCTCATATTGCTAATTTTTTTATTTCTAAAGTACCAACCAGCAACAAATATCAGTCAGAATCTTAAATAATGGATCAAATCTATTAAGTAATGGAGAATATAGTAGTATTGAGTACTTCTGGGAGTGAAACCAATTCAGTGCACATACCTCAGCAAACAATTATTTTCAGATTTCAAAAATTCAATAACTCTGTAAGTGAGATATAAACACTTCCTATCTCAGAATAAGAAATGCTGACTGAGCCATGGTTGCATGATATGTTTGTTGCTAAATTCTTAAAGAAGAGATTCATTTTTAAAGCCATCAGAATAATAAAGTTTAAGAAAAATAATAGACTCCTTTTCAAAATCTCAGTATGTAGTGTACAAAAATGTAAATCTTTTTAATTGTATTAAAAACAAAGTCACTCCCCTCCCAACTTTATCAGTCTAAAGGGGTAATTTTCTTCCTATGCATTTATGGTATTTCTACAATCTGTGTTTAGATCTTGGAAAAATAACCTAATATTTTGGAGACTCAAGTGTTACATAAGAACATAAATGATTATAATTCCTTTCACCTTGACTAATAATTGCTTGCATTTGAGATTTTAATTTTGATTTTAATGAATTTTACTCTTTTCAGCTGGAATAGTCACATGTAGATGGCTGCTATTTATCTAAGCAGCAAAGCTAAAAAGGTTTCTTAATGTAAAAAAGAAAACATTTTTTTTTTCTTTATAAGCCATGGATTGCAATTTTCTTTCTGTCTAGTTGACGTTTAAGAGTTGTAACAACAAGAAACTGTAAATTAAAGCATCAGTTTACTAATAGAGGTTCTCAGTGCTTTTCCGGATCTGTCAGCTGAGGGGAGGCAAGACTTGTGGAGAAAACAATTTAAGTAGCCTTAAAATAAAAAGCAGGAGTAGAAGGGCAAGTAATGCCTCTAAATTAGCATTTTGGCTTAAATCAAGAGTGAGCTTTAAGGTGGATACTCCGATTATCCCCATTTACTGTGGCTTCATTCACATCATGGAGTAGTCATGGACAAGCTGAACTGAATTCCTTTCAGATGAAACGAAACCAGATGTGCTCCAGGAACATCCCTGATGAGCTTGAGTTGCTCATGGGCCACCTATGGGACCCGATTAGATCAAGCCCTCCTAAAACTAGATTAGATAAGACCTCCTGAAATGTGTAAGATGTGGCCATCAGGTTGTCCTGGCCAGTTGTTTATTCTGCTGCTGTTGTCCCACGCTACTTGTTGTTCTGAATGTAGCCATAAACACAGCTCCTGTTGTTGGAAAAGCATTTACATTGATCCTGAGGCCGTGCATTCCATGAGGTTTTCTGAAGAGGCAATGATAGCCTGTGCACCATCCTCTGCATTAATTGTTTGTGAAACCAAAGGTGAATTATATTGGAAAATTGATCTGGCTGAACAGTTACTGTTATTTTATCTTAAACCAGTTTATGTGGCAATATTGTTAGATGTGAAACATTGCCTGAAAGAAAGTGTCTTCCAGTGTGGTTCCACTGTTCGAATGAGAAGTGCTGAAAATCCATCCGTCAACTCTGGTGGGATCTATAGAAGTAGCATCCATCACTGAAAGTGGTATTTTTGGGGTGGGGGGATGTAATAGTAAGTACACTTTGTTATAGATACAATTCTGTGAAACAGTGAACTGAAACAAGACCAGAAAATTCTGGCACAAAGCCTTTGTATCCCATCTTCTATTAAATTCTAAAGATAGACAGCAGTTGTTGCGTTGTGCTGGTTATAATTTCAGTAATCTGTTTAGTATGCTACTGAAATATGGGGCTGTCTGAGTGCTCTCTATCAATAACAAAGGTTCAGTTGTTTTATTTGCTCAGAGGTTTGCACCAGCTTTAGTCAGCACATTGAAATCTACATTTTGAGTGCTTTTTTGAAATACTTGTTAAATAAATTTTTGCCTTCTGATGATTAAGATAACACTGTGCAGTTTCAGATGGCATTAAAATACCCTGAATTCTGTTTGTGATTAAATAAATGCAAATCTGCATTTTTCCCCTTTAGCCTCAAACTGTGAGGCTGCTTAGTCTATGGAAATATTTATTCCACTGCAGTATTGACATTAATAATATAAATCTGGGCTTGAAATTAGACTTTGATCAGAAAATGAAGTTCTTTTTAAGCATTCTCTGTGTACGTAACAGTATTATAGATTTGCAATATTTGAGGGAACAAATGTAATATGTATCTTAATTTAGTGAGGAGGAGTATATCTTTGACACACCTGTAAATATAAACAAATTGAGTCCATTAAGTAGGTTTACAAACCATTAAAACTTACAAGGTCACTTGCAAAGTTTTGTAACTTTTTAATCTTTTAAAGGTTTTAAAATATTAGCTGTCTAATCCTTTCACCGTCTTAGTGGGAAAAGCAAAGGGAACGTCCGCAGCACTGAACTGTAGGCCGCCAAGACGAGGCCGCGCTCTGGGGCGCAGGAGCACTTGCCTGGCTGTGGACCTAGGAGCCCTGTGCCCTGGAGAGCTGCTGGTTCCTGGCAGGGTGAGCCTTGGACACACCTCATTCTTCCTCTTTCTCCTTCTCCCGTTTTTGCACGTCAGAGCTTTCAGAGGAGACACTGGAGCCCCATGGATGGGGATAAAGACCTAGCTCACCGTATGGACCCCCACAGGCAGCTCCTGCCCTGCGGCCTCAGGGCAGCACGGGATCAAAGACGTTCTCAGGCTTCCCCAGCTTCCCTGCTTCTTCCCCAAGGCTCCTCTTTTTCACCCCTTGCTCAGTTGCCCTGGCGCAGGTAAAAGTGGCTGTGCTTTCCAGCCAGCTCCCAGAACCGGGGTTGTTCCCGTTCACAGGCCACGAATATTACCAAAATACTCAAGGAAACGGATCACAAGGACAGATCTGCTTGGTAGAAGAAGTTACTGCTGTGTATAAAAGGCTATATGTTGCATATATTTATTGACAGACTATAAAATTATGAACTGCTAGTAACGAAAAGGCGCTTGGCACACTCAGCTACTGGTTGGATTCATTGTTGCAGCTCTGTATTGTTCTGCCAGTTAGTTACTGAAGTTTATTAGTCCATTCCTTTCCTTTTCCAGTGGTAAAATCTTCTAAACACTTTCTATAAAGCTTTCATTTCCATGCGTAAGTTGAAAACTAGTAGATTATAGTGTTCAGATGCTCTTCAAAAAACTCCTGGCAGTGATGTAGTACAGAGTTGCACAAATTGAAGCATCTGGTTTTGCATCTAATTCACAAGAAATGAGCCAAAGGGTAGTGGTGAGTTACCTGGAGGAATGGTGGGAATACGTGCTGAGATGGTGGTCAGCTTGCCGCATGGAAGGAACCACAGCAGACACAAACACAGTTAGCTTCTCTTGAAGGGACCGACCCAGTTCCCTGCTAGAAGGGAAACCGTTTGTTCTCTCTGCCTTGAAAAGAGGGAAGGACTTTGCAGTTGCCTGTTGGGTTTTTGAGTTCTACACATGTGATAATCCTATTTTGGGTTCATTTTGATGTGGGATAAAATCATCCCTCAAAAAAGGGAATGGAAGAAAGCATAAAAACAGCTGTTTTAACTGAAAGTTATAATGGCATGTACTGTGCTCATGGTTGCAGTCGGTAGTGTCAAGACTTGTACTGTAGATACGATAGTGCTAGATTGGTTTTGTTTTAAGTAATGTCTGTGATTTATCCATTGTGTGCAAAGCATGTTGTTACTTTCCAAAAGTCTTTATTTGTTTTGCTCTTTTATAGCAGCTACTCATTTATTGCAGTTGAAGGAGCTGTGTAGCATAAAAATGGTTCATATTGCATGATTAAATTGGCTATAATTAGCAATTTACCACACATTGTTCAAAAAGGACTGAATAATTTTAGCTAAGATTATTGTTCATGGGATAAGAATCCTGCACAAATTGCTTTCCCCAAACAAAAATTGGTAATCAGTTTTAAATATCTAAAACAAATTTTATGAGATTATGTAATGTTGTGCTTGCTGTATTATAAGGAAGAAACCAACACTTTGTTTAAATGGCTAGGATATTTGAGTGTTAATGGAAAACTGTGGTGAATTTTATTATGCCGTAGTTGAGAGCTTAAAGTGTAATAGGCATATTTCAAAACAGCAATTAGCATACCAACCAAAAATTAAGATTACATTCTAGAAAGAAATTAAGCTGCCAAAGAATTAAACTTACCTGGATTGAGACTACTCAGGCAGTGATTTCCTGGGAGAGGACTGGGAATTTTCTGTGAAGGTCTCCAATCCGTAGCTCTTGTTCACCATGTCCCGGGGCAGTTCGTGCAGGCTGCTGAGCCGAACATTCCTGGGAGATTCAAGGGGCTGGAGGCAGGTCTGGCCTTCATTTCGTCCAGGTGAAAGAGGAGGAAGCTGAGCTGCTGCAGGGGAAAAAAACAAACGGGAGCAAAAGGTGGTCAGTATTCTGAGGCTTGGAGTAATGAAATGCAACAGGAACTACAGCTTTGTGGAGCAGCAGGGTGACCCAAGTGCATTTTTTTTTTTTTGGTGTCCTTTTTGGAAGATGACTCCAGGGGTCAGTACAGTCATAATTTTATAAACTGCATGGGGTAAATAAGAATGGAATATATAAGAATTAAGAGATTTTATTTTCTGGTATTTCTCTCACTGCTTGCTCCTGTTTCATCGTGGCACAGCTAAGAGGCAATTCCCTAAATATGTCTGCTTCTCTCCCTTCTGTCTTAGATAAAGACAGATACTACTCTGAACCCTAGGTGAGAAATTTTTCATAGTTCATTCCCATCTCCAGCAGTCTGTGAGAGAATTATCACGTTGCCCTCTCCCCCACGTCAGTGTTTACTGCTGCACTCAACAACATAGATTCACTTGTTCTGCAATGTTCATCAGTTGACACCGACTTTTAAATAGTTGCAATTTTGCTCCTTCATTAGCACCTCATTTTGACAAATAGCATCAGCTCACACCTCTGAATAGCGGTGCCAGCCTGTGTGCCGCCCTCCGCAGACAGCCCTGCGAAGCTGCCCAAGTCCTGTGAAGGTTACGGGGCTCCAGCACCGGGACTAGCGGTGTAGGGGGTGCTGAAGCTAAGATTCTGGAGCACAATTATGCAGAAACGTAAACTAAAAAGAATAATTATGCCGGCATTTCTTGCAGCTGCATAATTGTATTGCTGTATTGCTGTATAACGTACAGTAGGTCATGGTGGTGCTGCGGTAATAAATTGTAATGTTGTCCATGCCTTTTAAAAGTTATCTTTGCCTTTGCATGCAAGGAAATAACAAATAAGATGTATTCCAATTTGCAGGTAATCCAGTTCATTTAATTCTCGTTTGCATACATCACATTTCAGTTGAGTTTATCACTAGTACCAAACTCGTCTTTCTGAGTTTGGAATTAGAATGATTTTGAATAAAATACTTGCATTTTAGGATACCGCAAAACAAAATATGCCAAATCTTGGCAATAGTACAAGCTTTGCTTTTATTTGTTTTGGTTGCTGCATCTAACTTTCATGTTTGTAACAGTTATATTTACTCCAGCAGCATCAATCAGAAATTCAAAATGAACCTTATTTTCTTAAAATGATTGAATGTTTTTGTGATTTTCTGAAGCATTTTTCTAGAAACACTTTAAAAGCAGCCTCCCACACCGTTCTGCAAGGTGACATGCCTATCCATGCCTGCCTGCTTTTACCTTTTAAGACTGTGCTGTGATTTGAGTGAATTAATGCAACTTTTAGGATCTTCTTATTGAAAACTTGTGTTTGAGGATCGTTTGCTAAAATTGAAATTTCTCCTTTGGCAGAGATTTCACTGTCTGACAAGTGTTTTAGTAAAGCTAATAATAAAGCCTGAAAGTCTACAGCTTTCAGGAATACCTCGATTTAAGTGTGAAAGGGAATTTCCTAATGCTACAGTTCTGACTTTTCACTGAAGAATTCACTTTTGAAGAAGTAAAATATGCTGAATTGCCATCTGTAATTAAAAGCAAAAATTACAGTGTTGTCTCATGGAATTTTTTTGTCAAAGCAAATGTTATCTGTACATTTCCCCCAGCACATTGTATCAGGGGTGCTACTAGGGCCCTCAGTGCAGGCTTGGAAAGGCACTTCTGTGGTGAGGGGCAGAAATTGTTTTTTGTTTTGTTTTGTTTTTCCACATGTACATACCAATGCTATTTCCTGTCCTACTAAGATCTTCGAAAAGTTAGCTCCGATTCTTTCTCTTGCTGGGGTTAGAATGACCTTCTCCTTTCCCCATAGCAGAGCAGTTACAATCAAACCTCTATCAGAATTAAGCAGACTGTGTGTATTTATTTTGTAAAAAAAATGAAATGGAAGTTTTACCAAATAGGTGAAGAATTGCCTTGGGGCAAATGCAAGTTTGCTTGCTTAATCACTTTGGGCCCTTTGGTAACAAATAATTACCCTACCTGCAGTGTGATAGCACATACACTTATCTTTGCTTAGATGTGAACATGTCACTGTCTTATCTTTCTATTTTACCTGTGCCAAGTCTTATCTCACACTTAAAAATTAAATTAGACAATACCCAAGTTACTTTGGGGGAGTTGGAAAAGGTTCTGACCTTTCTTCTCCTCTTCTTAATATCTAATGTTCAAAACTTGGTTCTTACGCATGTAAAAATCAAATAAAATCATAACAGTTTGAGCTCATTCAGAAAAACCTTAATGGTATTATCAAATCTGTCTGCTCCAAACTGACCTCCTATGTCCCAATGACTAATGCAGTCGCTTGCTTTCTCCTTCTAATTGAAGACTGAAATGTGGTTGTTTAAATTCCAGCACTTTCATTTTTCAGGAGTCTTTCTGAGACCAGTCTGTGCTCCTGCTGCGCTTTCTTCAGCTTCGGCCCAGGGTTGCCTCGGCAATCTGAAAACTTAGATTCAGGACTAGAGGAAATACCGGAGAAAGCCCAACCTTGTGCTCACATAATTAGAGCAAATACAAGCTGATAAATTGCACAGCATATAACAGAAGAAAGGATCAGTGTGGCGAACTATGCCTTGAAAGGTGACAGGGTCCTGCAGGAGTTATTTGAAGGCAGTTGGGTGGTGCTTGTGGCAGGATCATGCCCAGCACTTAGCACCAAATGGGTCCCTTGGCACTGGAGAGGGAGTGGCTTGTCCAGAAGCTGTCACAGATGCTGATTCAGGGGCTACTTCCGTAGATAAATGTTATTTCACAAAAGGACATTAACCCGTCCGTTACTCAGAAAGCCATTTCTTCTAGTTTTAAAGAATCTTCTGTTTTACAGGGGAAAAAGAATCCAGCTTTTTCTAACATGAGAATTTTTATCTATATGTTGATATAGTACTGAGTGAAAGTGATGGTTACAAATGTGCCGGACAGACCTGGGCTTTCTGAACTAACAGAATTGATCCTCTGGCACATGCTTAATATTGGAAGAAGGGAATCTCGGTCAGAACCAGTGACAAGGTTGTCAAAGAATCAATGAACACGCAAACCATGTTAAGGAAGAAATCAGTCTGCATTTCTTCTTTAGAGTGCAAAGCAGGCCTTGGAGTTCCAGCTTCTACCAGGGATCTAGAGACAACCCTCATTTGAAGGGCCTCTACAGCTTGCCCCAAAAAACAAGCAATATTGTTTTGTTTTGTTTTTCCAATCCATTGCTGCTTTGGATTTCTCGTTTGAAAACTGGAAACTGTTGGAACTGTTGGAAATTAAGCTGCCTAAGGTTTACTAGGATCACCTTGACAATGATTATTTAGGAGAAATTCCCAGAGTAAAAAATGCTACGTGAAACCGATAGCTTTAAGTTAGACTTTGCATTTCCATCTGAGGAAATGATGTTATTCATGAGGGGGCAGCAGAATAGGTTAGTAGAGATGTTTTCTAAGCAGAAATTTAGAATCGTTCTAAAATGAAGTTTTTTTTTTTTTTTTTTTTTTTTTTTTGTTATACCATCAATGACAATTAAAATGTAGATGGTTACAATAATTGCTTTTTACTCATATGTTAATAGATTTAGTATTTTTCCTCTTTTTAGAAATCTAAAAGGAGTAAGAAATTAAGCAAGGAATACTCATTCAATACAATGATTAACAGTATTTTGCATCTTTTCTCTGCAGCAGCTGAGGTAAAAAAATGTGGTATATCTGCTCACATGCAGTTTATGAAGCATAACAATCTTAAAATACGAATGATAGCCACCTGGCATCAGAATTGCATAAGCAGGTCATGATGTTTGTCTTGAGCTCCATGACATTAATTCTGGTCTAGAAAAATTGTCAGTTCATAGATTCTTAAATCAACCCAATCTCTTCTGTACGGTTGTACCTCTCACTAGATCAAATTGCACCTGCCTACAGTGAAGCAAATGAAAACCCAGACAGAGTTTGTTTTAGTGTTTACCTGTGAAATATTTAAATTGTATTTTGACTTACCTAAATAAGCAATCTTGGGAGCTGGTGCATCATAAATGAAAAACTCTTCTGAGAGGATACAAAAGGTCAGGTAGACTGTCACTCACCTTTCAACAAGATGTTGTAATTAAAAAGATACTAATCTATGTAGCTATACAATCAAGTCATCCTTGTTTTGTCAGAGGCTGTATAAGATATATCAGATATTTAAAGCATATTAGAAATAGGATGTGATTGCTTTGACCTTGCTCTGTTTAAGTGCTTAAAGTGGAACTTTGTTACGTATCTTGACAAAGGGTGATTGATAGTATGTGCAGGTTGTCTAAATACAAGGAGGCTGCCCATAATACTCCAGGCAAAGTAACTGGCATTTCACTCTCTGTACTTGTAATTGCTGGGTCCAAAGAGCCTTCAATGCTGAAGCAATTATGTGAATGCCTTGCATTTTGTGTGCCCAAAGTGCTTTTAATCAGCATACACATACTGTAAGTAATGGAAACTTGAACCACTCGAAAAGACATAAGAAGCCTCACATGCTTTTTTTTCTTCTTCTATTCAATGATCTTGCTTTTATGCCATTATGTATCAATATCACACACGCACATTTCTTTTCCTTTTCTTTTTTTTCTTCTATTTTGAATGCTGTAGTTTGAGAAGACAGCTCTGAACACAAATTGTGAAAACAACTTGACCAGAACAAATACATTTTCCATGAGTTGAGCTCAGTTTCTCATTTAGCTGTAAGAAATCTCCTCAATTTTTTTTTTTTTTTTTAAGGAGGATGTTGTGCTAAATGTAAGCCTTTGATCAGGCAGTACATGAATAAGGAATGTTGTTTTTCTGAATTAAGTGGAAATGAAGCCTAAGGCAGCCTGCTGTTGGGATCATAAAGTATAAACTAGTTAAACTTTGTAATCTTGAAGGACAGGAATGATTTCATATATCGAAGAAATCTTATATCCCAAATTTTGAGTGACTTCTCTTACATCATGCCACGTAGGTGGTGTTAGAGCTTTAGATGAAAGGTTGAACAATAACGGTACTCCAGGTCTTAGAACATAGAAAATTGATCTTTTTTGCTTATATTTTGCTGATTTTTTTTTTTTTTTTTTTAAAGCAGGGCTTCTGCTTGTTTCCCTTCTTCCTAGTAAAAGGAGATAACAAGAGAATGTTCATCCTTTATTTAGTATTATCAATCTAACATTTGTTTCCTTGTATTTCATATGTCTTAAATCTCTGGGAAACTGCCATAGTGCATAGTGAAACAGATAGGAGTGTTGAAGATGTGATATCCAAAGAGTAAACGAGCAAATTCATAGTTTTTCAGTTTCTTTATTTAAAGAATCTGGTATTGTTCTCATTCTTGGGTTAATACAGGTGCTACTACAGTTTTTAACCTTTGTGCGATAGGAATCCGTTTATCGTCCCTTCTTTGGAAACAGTACTTGTGTGTTCTTGGCTATTGTTTATTGACATTCATTATCATTTTTCTTCCTTTCATTTGACTGACCTTCTATTTATTTCTCTTTTCCCCGTGTGTCAGCTATGTTCTGTCAATCCAAGTGCTGGTCATAAGCACTAAGGATGTTACAGGTGGGTGTAACTTATTCCTGAGCAGTAGCAGAGATAGTTGCAAGGACCTCGCAGGGCCCCCTGATTCCCCTTCCCCGCAGCGAGTGTGACTGCTGGCGGTGGCAGCTTTCTCGCTGTACAGAGCTGTGCACCATTTGAAACAGGCTTGTGTTTACTGTGCCTTGGAAACTCCTGCTCTGCACTGGTTTGATAGCAAGGACAGCAATACAACGTGTTTGGATAGCAAGGACAGCAATACAACGTGTTTGGATAGCAAGGACAGCAATACAACGTGTTTGCAGGCCACCGCCATTCACGTTTGTCCAGTCTTCACAAGGCTGAGCCATGCAATAACAAAATCTAAATGAGACCCTGCGTTTCAGTTAGAGTGCTCCACATAGCTATGTTCATTCATTAGGTTGTTCCTTATTGGAAACATTTCATTTTCAGCAAAATCCTTTCAAGGTAATATATAGAGAATGGTACTGAGGTTCCAACTCAAATATGGAGTTAAGTGGCGACAACAATTTTATACCTAAATTTTATTCTGTGCATTGTTTAGATACATTCTTGCACATTACATGTACTATTGAACAATTTTGGTCATGAAATACAGTATTTTGTTGGGTGGAATTTTCTGTGGCAGTCCATTGAAGGTATTTCTCATTTCAGATTGATGTTTTTAATTAATATGTATTTCAGCCTTCTGGAAGAACACTAGCCATCATATTGTAACAAGTATTTTTATAATGACAACAAAGTGGAATGGTTTAATCTGCACAGAAGTGTTGCTTTTCTAATCTAGTAATCCCTTCTTTCTAGAATATAGAAACACTTGATACAGGGCTTCATCACTTAGAGGAAAAGAAAATTGCTTAGATATTGATTCCTTGTCCTGTGTGGGAGTAACAGATGCCACAAACTGAATACAAATTAGTTTACTACTGTTAGGTACAACCACAATCTCTTATGTGCTCTGAAAGTAACATCTCAGAATTTTTATTTTATTTCAACCTGTGTTACATTTGCTTATTTACTAATCTCTAGTGCTTCTTCCACGTTTATCAAAATGGTTTATCAAAAATGGGACTTTCTTGAGAAAATGAATGCACTATATCAAAATCACAACAATAATTGTGCTGCCTGAACTTTCTGTCAGCATTTGGACTTAGTTCACCTCTTCCTACTCTTTATTTTTCATTGACTACTGCCCTACATGGACTCTTGGAGTCCATGTAATATACTGAAAGAACAGCATGAAGCAGAAGAGCAGGAGACTGAAGCCTCCAAAGATTTTAATTCAGATTAGAGTACTGGCTTTATTCATGACTTTGAACAACCTAGTAAGCCCTGTCTCTTTCCACTTAAATATGAAATAATCATATTTATATTTCTCAGTATCTGAGCAGAATATCAAGGAGATATCTGTATTATAGTGACTGTCAAAAGTGGCTCATTGTGAAAGATCTATAAGAAATATATGACAGAAGAAAGAGATTTAGAAAAAGGAAGTAAATAAGGGCAATTCTTGATACAACCCCAAACAGGATCTCCATACAAATATTCAAACAGATCATTTATTAACAGTGGTTTAGTTTCCTAAATTAGGATATGAATTTGAATAGATTTGTTTCTATTTTAATTATTTCTTAATGTCTGCTCTTCATCACAAAGTTCTCTACCCATCTTTTAAGGCATTTAAACATATTTTGTAAATATGCTAGACAAATATATTTAAATATCTATTGAATATACACCTATTGTGCATACCTTGATTGTACTATGGCTAAAGTATCATTTGAAAAAAAATGAAGTAAATTTTGGAAGAAGCTACAAATAATCTCATTCAGTGCCCTATGCACTCCACAGCCTCTTTTCTTCTCGTGGGAAGCATTAGGGCTTTTGTCTAATAAACACATTTTCAGAATTTTAAGTCCTAAAATCTTGTAACTGGTGACATCACTAGTGACATCGGTGGGTGTCACTGTTCTGCACAGCCCGTCAAGTTCATTCACATGGTGCATAGCCAAGTTCTCTGCCTTGCAATTTTGTTAACCTAGTTACGCAGGTGTTATTTGAGGAAATTGTAATGAGTAGCATGAATGCTTACTGTCTGACTGCCTGAATGCGTCAACCTTTATTTATGAATTATTTTCTGTGGAGAAAGAAAAACATAATGAAAAAAGTTCTCAAGCTCACCTTTGTTTGAGGACTTTGGGACAAGTTAATAAACAAAAACAAAGCCTGCCAAGTTTTTATTCATGCTTCTTTGGTAAACTGATGTGCAAAGGTGTGGAATTCTGCCTGATTCTGCAGAGCATTCGTGGCACTGTAAGCAAGGCTTTACGGCAGGAGATAGCAGAACACTGTCACAATAATTTAAGTGTGGTATGGGGTATCAACAAAAAACACAAGATTGCTAACCACCCGCTTCTTCAAATTGTATTTAGAACAGGTAAAACCACAGAATTTGAATCTACAGCTACATCAAGGCTGTTTAAAACTTCTATTTAACTATTTCTTAGTTTGATTTTTTTATATATTTTATTTTATTTTATTTTATTTTATTTTATTTTATTTTATTTTAAAATCATAGTACAATGGAAGCCAACACAAAAGCATTCGACTATATTTAAAATAGTCTAAAGCAACAGTATGGAAACCTACTTTGCTTTCTTCTAACACATTATTTAAGGATGCCTTAGAGTAGATGCGGTTTATTTTTTCATTACTGATCACATCGTGAAAGAAGAAAAGCAATTCCAGATCACTGCTACTAATGTCCCTGTCATAAGGAAGTGTTATGGAGAGCAGCCAGCACCTTATTTTTGTTCCCGTTCATTAACTTGTATCAAAATACCAGAATAAAGATGAGAATTAAACAGCAGGGCAAGGTTATCTATCTCAAGCCACAGCATTGGATCTTAATTTTAACAGGCATTCATCCAGGACAGGGCCCAGACCAAGCATCTCACGCATTTCACATGGACTAAAGGAAACACACCACGTATGAAAAGCCAAGGATTTGTTGCTAGTCTGTTGAAAGTCTTAACGGTCTAATTAAGGAACTATTAGTCACGTTACAATGAATTAATTCTCATAGACCAAATTATGCAATTTTATTATAGCTCATTCCCCACAATAATATCATCACGACTGACATATGCTAACTTCCTATGTCTAGCCCTTTCTATAATGCTATGCTTATCTTTCTAGATGCCCTTCTGGATTCTAAGACTGAAGGCACTAGTTTTGTTTAAGAGAAAGGCAGGGACTTACAGTCAGCATCTCAAATTCTTCCCTAAAATAGTAGGGCGCTTATATTTGTGGTTTCTTTCTTTGCGAGGAGGACCATGCTGATGTAGGAGGTTCTGTCCTCCTCGCTCTGATTCTTCTTGGGTTCGCTGTTGCAGGTTTGCTAACACATCGTGTTAACTTGCTCTCTGTTAGTGATTATCCTTAGAAACACTTTTTTTCCCAGCTCCCAAGGCAGCATTCCTTCTTATGAATAATTGACCCTTGTGTTGATAGCCCTGGCAGTTTTGCTGTTGTCCCATGCTGGCACTGTCAGGGCCTCTGCTGTCATCTACTCCTTGTACTTTAGGGGAACCTGTATTAAAATCCCCTGTTTGTAACAGCTGTCAAGGTGCAGTTTCTAGATAACCTAACTAATGTCTCATTACCACAGACTAGTCATTAATGTCATTTTAAGTTCATTAATGGGTAACTTGACAAAAATACTGATCTATTAGAAGGTAACCCTTTGCAGCCAGAATCCGCTAGTTACAGCAGCCTCCCTGGTTTAAAAAAAAAAAAAAAAAAAAAAATTGAATCAGTGGTTACACAGAGGTTTCCCTTTGAAGTTCTCGTATTTAGCATTTGGCCATTTTCGTCTACCCTCTTTCTTTCGGTGCCATTGCAGACTTTAATCTGTTGCCTGATCCATCTCGTTTTGAAAACTCAGACACGCTTTCGCAAACGTAACTAAGGAGGGAAGGAGTGAGTAACTGTGGGAGATGGAGAGACCAGAAACGGCTCACATGATATTTCTGTTGAAGAAATGCACATAGGACTATACCTTTAAACATCTTGTTAGTTTTCCCATGCATTTTCCCTGGTGTTTATGAGAGAAGAGGTCAAAGGGGTGAGGACACAGGAGGCCACAGGAATTCAAGAAAGGCTCCTCCTGGTGGTGACAGGAAAACATAGGCAAGAGAAAAGCCGTGGGCTACAAAGTTGTCACTGCAGGGATGGAACATCTCGAGCTAAGACTGAAGGATTTCTGGTCCAGTGACCCTTTTGCAAGCCCTAGGAGAAGCTGAAGATCTATTGCTTCTGCTAAAAAACTATCCACAGCAGTGAGGAAGCCTGTACAAAAAAATCTCTTTTTTCTTTCTTTTTTTTTTTTTCCCCTCTCTCTCAGAAGTGAGAAGATTGTTTTTATTTTTTTTTTGTCTAGGTCCATGTATTTCTGTATGTTAAAAACACATAATGTAAAAATCCCTATGTGTTTTCAGAAACAAGGTCTAGTCCTGGAGGCCTAAAATAGTTTTGTCTTCAAATTGCTTCCTTGTCAAATGTTAACACGCAGATGCCGTAGCTCGGGAAGATGCCAAGAGACTCGGGGGTGGATTGAACACCGGCGTGCTGGCTACTAGGGCAGTGTTCACGCTGCGAAGCAGACTGCCCGTGGGGCCGGAGGTAGCAAGGAGGCCGACCCCAGTTACTGGTGCTTCACCTAGGCTCAGCAGCCTGGCGGGCAGGCCAGACCTGTCAGCCTCGCTCGGCAGCGCTTTGGGAGGGCAGCGCACTGCGGCTGCCTGCTCTTACAGAGCTCGCGTAGGTACCAAAAGGCAGATCGGCACGATGGCATCAAGGCCTAGATCGCGCTCGTGATTCACAGAAACTCCCACAGCAAAGGGGAGGGAGAGAACACACGGCGAGTGTGAGCGTTGTACAGAAACAGCTCATCCAACTTGTGGAGCGAGCTGCCAGCATCCAAACAGAAGGCCCAGCTCGTTGTGCTAGGAAGTGTCAGAAAAAAAACAGCCTCTTTCGGTTCTCTTAGATGTTTCTGGCTTGTGTAGGCTTGGGCAAACATGGCTGCTATAGTTACTTTAAAACTCTGTTTTCAAGATGCTCTGTGAGCTTTGATTTTTGACCAAGAGACATGTAAAGACATTTTGGGGTTGTGTTTTTGTTTTTCAAAAGAAAAAGTATTTTGATGCTATTCTGTATCTGTGGAATCTGGAAGGTTAGATATGAGCCAATCTTTTTTAATCTGTTCCTGCATCGTATGTGTGATCTAGGGAGGGAGATCATTACTGCCCATTACTCCCTCGTCTCTGTTTTGAACCACACTTACAGTAGTAATTACGGGCCCCACTCAGCATAATTATCTTCATGTGTAGCTCGATTATCCTGCAAAGCTAAGTCAGGAAGAAAAAAAAAAAAGGTATGGTTGTATTAGAATATTTTTGTGAGAGAAGCAAAAAAAAAAAAAATTAAAGATACAATTGTCAGAAGGACTTAGAGATTTTGTGGAATAGTTTACTGAGATTTAGAAAAGTTTTCTATTTTGACCAGCTAATGGAGTATTTTTTGTGCTCCCGTAGTATGTTTCAGGCAAGGATTTTAAAGCACATCACACACTTACGGCAGAGTCAGTAACCGGAACTCACATTTCCTGGCACATTTAGGATCTCATTAGTGACCTTTGTTTCAAATGGATGCACGTGGGTGGATCAATACACATATATTAATCTCTGTAGAGCAAAACAGAACTGAGCTGAGTATTTGCATCTATATTCACTTGTAGAAACAGAGCATAAATTAACTTTTTTTTTTCTTTAATATCATAGAACGGCTACTGATGAAATAGAAGCAATTGAATATTATTAACTTATCATTGTGTTAATCATGTATGGTGTACAGTTAGGATGGTAACAACGCTTGATGAGTTTTTGTTTCGAATAGAAGACTTTCAGGGAAGTGAGGATTTAGTAAATTTAATTCCATCACACATGCTGAGGTTAAGCTCAGTTGGAAGAACTTTATCCCTGAAATTTCTAGGCAAAGATTAACCACTCGATTAACTTTCTGAAACCAGAGGATTGACCTCAAATCCTCCGCCTCAGTAAGAGGCAGTGGATCAGCCTCGGCAGAAAACACTGCTCTACCTCCAGAGAAGCTTCTCCACATTCTTTAATAAAGCGGGAGGGTTGCAGTTAGCCCTCCATTATTGACTCCAACATCACCAAAATCTGAATTGCGTGATCAGTGTAATCAAAATTAGAGTTCACTTGCTAGTTGATTTTACAAAGGTCCTATTTCTTAGTGTTAAAATATATGCTGTCTACCTGATTTCAGATAACTGGAGGTAGCACCCACATTGGGGTTAGTCATTTGCTTTTTTTTTTTTTTGAGAATGGTATACTGTAAGAGAATGAAAAACTGTTTTTTGTTGTTGCTGTTTTTTGTTTGTTTGTTTTTGTCATGTCTTAGGATATTTATCTTGGCTTGGGACATTTTTGGTGAAAAAGGGATCAACACAATACATCAGCCATCTTTGTGAAATACCTGTCAAAATAGCTGTCCTCATATATTTCACATTGTTATTTCTCAGCTGAACTGATTCTCGGGGGGTCAGATGATTAGACTTGATACAACTAGAGCTTTTCCAAACATAATAGCATGCCTCAGTATACTCTTTCAGCTTTAGATTTGCAGAGCAGACGCTTGGAGTTCAGTTGACACTTCTGCAAACTGTTGCTACTTCACTGTTGTTCCTACCAGAAAAGCACAAGTATAACTTGACTAAATTGCAAAGATTTCTTAGCGTTTGGTGCCTAGATTTCCCTTTTACCTTAATCTTATTTTATATTTTCTTTGGCATATTTCTGTGTTGTCTGTTGTACCCTGAATTAAACCTTATGCTGCAAAGTACTTAGCTACAATTGCTTTCAAATGTATTTATTTACTCTTGATTTCTCTTCTTTATGTCTTGGTCTTTCAAGTTTGCTATCTATTACTCTTAGAAAAATCTTGCTGTCCCTTTCTACTTTCCTTTTTTTTCGTTTCTTACTATTCTTAGGAGGTACCTGGGCAGCTTTTCCATATCATCCTCTACAATAGGTTGTAAAATTTAGGTTTATGAAAAATTCCTAGCTGTCAGGTACTTAGATTCTATTAAATTACAGTAAAATTTGTATTCCTAAATCAGATTGCCATATTTCCCAGGTGTCAGCTCAGAGCAGTGAGGGTAACCCAAAGAGCCTGTCCTGAGCAGTAAACTGGACTTTTTTTTTCTTTTTTTTTTTTTTTTTTCCTGCTAACCGGAGGATGAAGTAGGTCAAATGAGAATGAATAACATTTTTGCTACTTTTCATTCAAAATCTTTGAGTCATCTCTGGCTAGGCTTGGGAAAGATCAGATGTTCCCTGGGCAGATGTTCTGTGTGCCCTTCCTCACCTCACTGTAGCTTTTCTACACTCTATATTTCCTGTCACTGGGCTCATCTAGTTTTTATGTGGTTGATATCCTTCCTGACATCCCTTAGCTGTCACCTCCTATTCGTATAGCACGGATATTTCGGTACAGAAGTGTTCATAAATGCCCCCAAAAGCTAGTGAGACTGGAACACATATGAAAAGAAGAATTCAGTATAAAAGATTGCATAAATGCATATGGTAGTAAATAAGACAATGAATATGCTTTTAAAATTTGTGGTCCGTGTTCATTTTTGTTGGAGGCTCCTCAGCATGTCCAATGAATAATTTTCAATAGTAGAATACAGCATTTTTAATAAAAAAGTTTGATTTTATTATAGTTCCCAAAATACTTTAAGCTTACCAGTGGTCTATTATACAAAAGTTTTGAAGTTTGCTCACATATATCTTAGAAGGAATGAAAGAGTGCCAAGGTTACCACTTTTCTGTTAGTTGAGATTTGAGAGATGTAAATGTCGTCTGAAAAGCTCAGTAAAAGAATTGGAATACATTCTTAAGCTTTGTTCTGTTCTAATACCATCTCTTTTTTTTTTTTCTGTAAAAAGTAAACCCACATATAGACATTTCAGTGTATGTGATTTTTATTTGCAGTGATCCTAAGGTGGTTGTTATCTGCTTATTGCTGCTTGTTCAATGCCTATCCAGGAAGTTACACAATTTCTACAGTGCTTTTCCTCTTGTATTCATGGTGACCATTTATGCTGTATGGGGAGTCCGAGACCTCTCCCTCCCAGAAGGAACACTCTTTCTTTTTGCTTTTTTATTGTCCTTAAACCCTTATCTTGTGGATTCTATTTTTTTTCATTTTAAATCCAGCTCTTTAAATAATGAAATTTAAATTTAATTATCCTGATTATAGAAATGCTCAAAAGTATTTCCCTTTTTTTGAAGGGAAAATGAAACCAAAAATACATTAGATAGATTTTTAAAAATACATAATTTGGTTTTGATTTGTTTTAAAGAAAGAGAATGACATGTGGAGTGAGGAAGAATAACCTGGAATTAGGAAAAAATTTCCTCTAGTGGCTTTCTTATTTCTTCTGAAACACCTTATACTGTCAATTTTACAGATGGAATGTCTTGTTAGACAACTTACGTTATAATTTTGATATTTTATCTATGAAATACAACTCTAAAGAAACTGTGGCAAGAAATGGTAAGCACATCCTGAAATACAGGTCATCAGTAGGCTGTACTGTAAGAGGCTGTAAGGAGACTAGAAATATGCATAAATATCTTGCTAAATAAGGCCCCTGGTATGAAGATTAATGCAAAAATATGGATTAAGTGAAACCTGTTGGCACAGACAGTACCACAGTATAGTTTGCTTTAGTGACAGACATTGTGCTTTGCTTAATTCCTTTGAAATTTCCAGTTATGCTTCTTAATTTTAATGCTTTTAAAAGGGAAGTGTTTTCAAATGATTTGGGCTCCCTTTAAAAGTGGATGAGAAAACTGTTCTTTCTAGAATTCTATCAGAATCAAGTTAGAACCTTTATATTTAGAAGTCTAAATCCAAGAACTGATGTTCTTTCTTTTTATGGTGGTAGGTAAATGAATGATTATTCTAATTATATATTTAAATATCAATAGAAGTACCCAGTAAGTAACAATAAACATCTCCATATAAGTTTCCTGTTATACTGATTGTAATTTATATAATAGCTGTTTACTGTTTATCAGCAAAATAAAATGAGATTATATTTACTACTTTTTGCTGTTCAGTCTTACAGTAAAATACAATGGCAAATGTAAAAGACGGAGAGTAAGGTCCTTGCATCAATGTTATTTATAAATTTTGATTTTAAGCTTCTTTATATATGGAATATCTTAAATCATCAGTTTATTATTGTACACGCAAGGCAATAATCCTTCGAGAGTTTGAGGCTTTGTTTAAAAACAACGGTTATATGGGTAGTTTTAAAGGCTTCAGTAGTTCTGCAGCTCTTTCCTATTCCTATATAGTTCATTTTTCCTATGACAGGAAACAAGTCCTAGGTGTAGCAGTTCAGCTGCTGTGCACATGTGTCATCACTAACCTCGCTGACACGTTGAGGATCCTAGAAGTAAACGTCGGGATAGTAATTTTTTGTATGGCCATAGTATATACTTACTCTGGCCTTTCTCAGCTGACTGACAGTTTAGCCTCCAGAAAAGTCTGTATTCCTGCGATACATTCCTTTCTCTGTGTTGCTATCCCATTCCTATGTTGTCTTATCCTTGTATTACCCTCACCTCTGTCACCTGAATGTCAACAACCATATTGTCCAAAGTAGCCTGTTTTCAAGGCATTGGACTGACACAAACTCTTTTTTTTTTTTTTTTTTTTTTTTTTTGGGTCATATTCAAAACATGAAAGGATCTATTTGTTTGTTCTTTGACTAGCAAAGGAAAATGTATGACCAGGCCGATGGTGCATTTAACTTTTGATTTCAAAGTTATGCTCTCATCCTTGCTGCACATAACAAGAATTCTTCAGTGTAAATGAGTTACCATATGAATAACATCTCTCAGATTAGAAATGAATGGCCATGTCTGCACTATTCTCTGAGCTAGTTCTGTACTTTCTTCTCATAACAGGTACTAAAATCATTATTTATGTCTTTACTGCAAGTTAAAATAGGGTTCCTGCAGGCAGCTGCTGCCATGAGACCATGAGCCATTTGTTCCATCACCGACTTTCTGTTGTCCCTGATGGCTTCAACATCACTGCCGAATTCCAAAGGAGCAACATGCCCATCTGGGACAGGGCCATTTCCAAGATACATTTCCATCTTATGTCCCCAAGTGGGGCTATGCTAATGATGATAGTCTATCGAGTGTATCTGTGAGAGCTGAAGATTTTAGTATTGTCTATGAGAGGAGCTTGATGCCAATATGGAGAGTGCACCCAAATCTACAGGGCATTGCTGAGTGTTTCACAACATGTTAGTAGTTATGAGGAACCTTTTCAATAGAGGATGGGTGATGTGGAGAACCCTCGCCCAGTGACACCTTATGGTACCACATTTATATTCTTCCTGCAGGGTGGAAATGTGTAGGTCCTTAGGTAACATGATTAACTTTTGTGCGACTTCTTCACCTTGAGACACCAAAATCCCCAATTGCACCTTTGGAAACTTCTTTCCATTCTTTCCAAACATGCCTCATTATTTTTCTTCTCCACCCCATTTCCTCCCTGCAGATATCAGAATCCTCCTTCTGTTGTCTTATTAGTGAGCAGAAGGTTAATTGCATTGACAAGGTCATCCCAGGTTTCTCAGCCCTTTTTTCTTCGGAAACGCCTTCTTAAATGAAACAAGCAAATAAAAAAACATGCATTCTACAGCACTTTATCCAGGTAGCTGCAAGGAAAATAAGTTTTCTGCTCCACTGAGAGTGCTGTCATTTCCTCCATTTCCTCACCTCCCACCCTGTTCTGCAACTCAGAAACCATGCTCTTCAGCACATGGTCTGTGCTCTTACCCTGGAAACTTGGCTGTGGTCTTTAGGAGAGTCCCTTCATAAAGACTCATGCCAGGACCCACATGCTACCTTAAAGATCCCAGCTGCTAACTCTGCCATTCCTCCTCAAACATTTTCCACTCACTGTGTTTCAGTCTTGGTTCTTGACCTAGGTAGGCTTGGAAGGAACCAGGCAATACTGACCAGCCAGCATAAAATAAAGCAGGTAGCTGTGCCACACACAGCCAAGATACTGTGGATTTCCTAGGGCTTTGAAAGGCACTGTGAAAGCGAGGTGCTTTGTAGCCTTCTCGTGATTCACCAGCTGTGGCGATCAGGATGACCCAGAGGGCACTTGAAGAGCCAGACAAAGTAGATAATCAGAAGCTTTGGATGTAGGGATGGTCTCAAACGCGCTAGAAAAGGACGAATCGGTGTGTTCCACCCACAGTGTCCAAAGTGATCTTGGTATCTAGAGGTCAGATTTCTGGAGTCAGTAAATAATTAGAAATAAATATACTTATGTATAAAAATAAACTTTATTAGCATTGATACTGACCTCTGTTTTAAGTGTCTGAAACATAGTAGGATATAGTGACTTCAGGTTTTACTTAAGGGTGCTATACTGCCCATCTATCACTGTATCTGGGCACCTTTCATGCTAAATGGATAATAATGATGTCCATAGTGGCTGTTCTCATAGTTCTTTTATTTAGGGGGAGAAGTTCTGGTGCAAGATAGATTTGTAGTCTTTAATTCAGTACAATCCGTTGATGTACACTTTCAAGAAGAGGTTGCTCTTGTTTGTTGGGTTCAAGAAAATGTCAGTTTTCTGCATGTCATCTTTGTAACAGAAGAGTTATTCGAAGAATAAGACAGCTTTACAATGTTTTCATTGAAGTTAGCCAGGCTAATTTTACATTCAGAAACTCAAGGAAAGTGCTCAGCACAGTGTTTGGTAATATTGCATAAGATAAAAAATCCACTTAATGTGCAAAATGCAACAGAACATATTACATTCCGAGTTTTATATTTGTTTTGCATTTCATTAAATTCATCAGGGTGGAAGTTTTCTTACGGAAATTATCTCTCATTGTTTCATTAGTGTATTGTTTGCTTGATTAGATGGTGAAAATTAAATGACCTGGGTAATAGATTAACTTTCTCCGTTGAAGCAATTACCAAAAGTCAGCAAAACTTACGATTTTTCTAAGTTACACAAATTTATGCTCTCAAAAGTCAAAAGGCCAGGAAAAAGAATTCAAAAAGAAAAAGTTCAACCATCTCTAAGTAACAGGAGCCATTACTGATCCCACTTTTTAAGTTTTGGTCTTCAGACCATCATTCCTTCTGGCATTAGTGTGTTGCCCTTCAGTGCAAGACTGTGAATACCATGAATAAAACGTATGAATGAAATTAAAATCTGCAGGAAAAAAATGGAAAAATATTTCAATCTGCATTAAGGATTCTGGCTTCTATGCATTACAGTCCGCTGCAGCTGTCTCAAGATGCTTGCGAGGCAGGATGTTGCAGTGCCTCTCTAAATCATCAGCAAGATCTACTTTTAGGTATGTTATGTACTTCAATGCCTCATAAGATGTGGTTTATATGTAGCGAACAGTATCATTCAAACCCTAGTGTTTTGAATTCAGTGGGTGATGGTTAAGTTGCATTTTATCCCGGCCTCCTTTATGTGACACCAGAGGAAAGTTAGGTTTAGTGCAAGTGGCACAGTGCTGCCCTGAGCTAAGGGAACTGTTTGCCGGCTACTTTTCAGCCCTGAGGTTGTTTGAACAAATTATAATCAATGGTTATAATAAGGATTGCAAATGAGCAAATACAGGTAACAGAACGTATCAATGTCAGTTGCACATTCTTTCCTTCGTGCTTGTGTTTTCTGTTTGTTTTTACTTAATATAGCTGTAATGTTCAGTTGTGTATAAATGTGAAACAGTGTTTCACAGGGTAAGTAATATGCCCATACCTGTCTGACAAACTAAACAAACAAGCAAACTATCAGTTATGTTGAATTGGCACTTACCCCAGTGGCAGCCAAAGGTAAGTGTAGTTCTGTGTCAAAACTACGAAACGCCGCTCTGCGGGAGCAGCAGGGCACAACGGGCGGTACCGAGCATTGCTCACAAATCTGCCCTGCAGGCACTTGCACTGTCAAGAGTTTCCTACATATAATATGCCGTAATTGAAAGGCAGCCGCAGTCAATTTTTGTCTCCTAATTATACAACGTTACTATTTTATATGGCATGGTTCCTGAGTTGGAAGTCTGTTAGTGCTTTATGTATAGATCTACCTTTAGAACACCAGAAAATACTTTTTTTTTTCTTTTTTTTCCCTTTCATCTTTTCTTCAAGGCCAAATACTCAAGCACTGGCTTTCATACCAGTAGGTTCTTTCCCATAGTTTTTCAGGATTCTAATGCAGAGACAGGTATAACACCCACACCCACACACACCCACACCCACACCCCGACACACACACAAAGGCTCGCTGAGAGGAACAGAGTTAGGACTATTTTCGCTTAAATTTTTTTTAGTGAAATATGAACCAGGATCTTTTATCATGCAATTCATGGTGCATTAATTCATTATTTTTAAATGCAACTGATCTGATAAGTATATTACTTAATTAACTAGTATGAATAAATATATTGATATTTATTCAGATGATAGTTTCCAAAAAAAAAAAAAAAACAGTGTTTATAGCAATTAAGTATATTGCTTATAAGTATTGTGTATATAATATATATGAAAAGACTGTGGCAGATGGATTATCTTGGATTGTTCCATAGTTATTCTGTGTTTTTCTTGCAAGTCTTACTGACATATACTGAAAATCTTATTTCTGATAGGTCATGTGGCCCAGGTTTGTGATCAGTGATTTCCATAAGAATTGTTTTCCTGATGCTTAAAACATAGAAGTTTTTTTTTTTTTTTTTTTTTTTGGCAAAGAAAGTAGTGCACACATGCAAAAATGAGGTGACTTATGTCCTAATAAGAATTAATTTCTATACTGATTGTAACTTTAAATTACTGTGCTATGCATGCAAATGGGTCCAATATGATTCTTAGAATATTTTCAGCAAAACCAAAGAAGATTTTCAAAACCAAACCAACCCAAAACTCAGAGAAGATTTTACACTCCACTCAGTATTTGGCTTCTTAGACTTTTGCATGCAAAAAATGTTTCCAGCAGGGGCATGAGATGGGTGAATGCTGCACAGATCTAGGCAAACCCTGAACTGTCATATAAAGCTTTACGATTTAGCTTTAGTGGGATAATTCTCTTCCACAGTAGCAGCATTAGGAGATGGATGTAGGAACACTGAGTGCTCTTTGGAACAGGTCAGATATTAGAACACCTGAAAAAAAATGGGGAATTTGAAAAAGTTTCAAAGACCCGAGCAGAGTTTTAAAGGTTTGAGCTTGATGTTTTGATATAATGATTGCTGAAAGCAAGAGGTCATTCCTTACCTTCCTGTGGCTGGTCAATGAAAGGGAAACATAATTGCAAAGGGAAGAAACTTCTCGGATGTTTGAGCATTGTTTCCTTCCTGTTCTGGACTCCGTGTCATGGAAAGTTCAAGCACAAGTTTCTTCCTGGCAGGCGGCTGGTTGGCGTCCTGCTGGGGGAGCCAGCGTGGCCCCGCGGCTACCTCTGTGTTGGGGAGCGAGGGGGTCGGCGTTTGAGGTAGTTCATTACCTGGTATGCAGGGCAAAGGGCAGTGCCTGGAGATTTAGGTGATAGTAATTTTATGGATAACTTTGGTAAAGCAGTGACTGTCATAATATACCTAATTTTGGTATCTGCTCTTATTTTATCTATTATTATTTTTTTATTTATTTGAAAGGTTTCAGATGAAAGGTTTACAATATATTTCAGGACTGGAAATTAATCTTATCATGAATGCCAGTGAAACTCAATATGCTCAGCTGATCAAGGAGAGGGGACGTAACAGTACTTTTATACCGCCTGTGCTATATCTTCCAGGATGCTGCCCATGTAGATTGTAGGTGGTTTCCTCTGGCTCTAGGATTTTCTGAATATTTTACTTTATTCAGAAAGGCTTCATGGCATAAGGGAGGGAGCTTGTGTGTAAACATGTAGGAGTGTTTTTTGATTCTTGCAGTGAGCTTTGTCCTCTGGATGGAAGTTGCCTGAGCAGGAGTTGCTATAATTGTATCAGTAAGACAGTTTGGAAGAAAGAATTGTGATTATGATTTCTGCTCTTCAGATAGTAGGTCAGACAGCATTTCAAATATGTAGAATAAATTGTATAAAAAATAAGTCATGTTGACTGAAGTAAGAATTCAAACTCCAGAATTCAGGAACTCAGACAATTAGTGTTACAAGTGTATTGCCTGTTCTTTGTTTCTTTGACAATTAGTAGATTGAATTGTTGAGAATAGCAAGGCTGTAGTAGTGTAAGTATTTTTTTGAGTTAATTGTCCAAAGAGGAAGAAACATATGAATATATGAAACCTAGCTATGTGATATGAAATGGGGTGGAAAGACACTGTATATGTGATGTATTTTTTTATGGCAACATGGAAGTCTCCAGAATAATAATTCCAGAGGAAATAGAAGGCTAACAGAGGGCTGAAGGCTGCAATGTTTATCGTGTCATTCCTCATCTACTTGTCTTGTCTTTTGTAGGACTGTATGTTGTTTAACCTTGAGAGTGAAATACTTCATCTTTTTCACTTACCTCATTGTGTTTTCTTCAGCAAGGTGTAGGTTACTACTGTATTTGTTGTCATTACATTTCATATTAAATTGAATGCAGTATTCAAGTGCTGCGACTGGGCGAGTTAGCCCCTTTAAGCTTTGCCATATGATCGCTTTAGACGATCTCTAACACTTTCAGATGTTCCATGTTGATCCATTTCAAAAAACTCTCCTGTAAGTGTGGATGCTGCATATGCTGTAATGCTCTGTTCAAGTCCGTATGCTCCCCTTGCCAATAGGGGATTAGCTGGTCTTTAGATTGCATCGCTCTCCTATCAAATATAACTAATGTTCATTATCAAAGCACCACTCTGTGATGAAAATTTAAATGATGAGCAATGAAGCACACAGTGCGTTAATTCCACATTGGGGAAAAGTGTGAAATTGGACTCCGTGGCATAGGCTTATGAAGTAATATATTGGTTCTAAGATATATTTTAAAAATAATTGAATTTAGAGATATTAGTTTAAAAAACTTCACAGGAAAGCAAAAAAAAAAGTTTGTAGCTCGGGTAAGAGTTTATAGCGCTTGGAAAATGAGATGACATATATATTATGTAATTGGCACAGGATTGGTACTCCAGGGAAGCAAGAACACTTTTTTTCCTTAGGGGGGAAAAAAAAAAAAAAAGACGGTGTTACATTTCTGCAAAATTTATCTTCCCTCAGAAATCTGTACCTACAGCAAAAGTTTTAATTCACCAAATCATATTTCATATAAACTAATTCATACAGGAATTTTTTTAAGCATAATGTATAATAAGAATGTGTTGCATAGTTTTCAATCAGTGAAGTATTATACATTCTAGTTTTTAAACTATTAAACACAAATGCTGCAGGCAGAAAAATTCTAAAAGCCACAATCACGTAAATTCATTTTTATGAGCAATTCCTTATTTCTTGATGCCAGGAGCCTCCAAACTGTATGTGCAGGAGACCTTTTCATTTCTCCCTCCCCATCCGGCCGTTTTAGGGCCAGGCTAGTCTGGTGCCATGCCAGGTGGCAAGAGAACAGCACGTAATGGAAACACCTCGAACGCGCGGATACAGCAGGGATGCGCAGGACAGCCCCATGGGAACCCTGTCGCATGGACTCGCCTCTTAGCTCCGGCTCTGCTCCGCCACTCCAGGGCTCTGGCTGGTTTTGCCCCATCTTCCCTCCTGTCTCTCCCAGCTCGGGTGTGTTGCTTCCAAGAGCCGGGTTCTGCCTGGGATTGATGAGAGGCTCCTGAGAACCTTGCGATGTGAAGGAGGCAGCTGAAGCATTGCCACAAGCAGCTGTGCTGCTCACCTGGCTCTAAAATCTCTATATGGTTCTCCTAAAATATCCTGTTGGACCAAGGATGTCTCTGCAAACCACCAGCTCACATGTCTTTGCATGTGTGGCAATGTTTAGTCTACAGACCAGGTGAACTATACCCAGATAATTCAGAGTTGAAGGGCTATACAACTAAATTATTGTTGCCTTTTTCACCTCTTTTCATTTGGTAGATTGCAGCTGGTCTGACTAACAGAATGCACAGAGCAGCAGGCTAGCTGACCCATTTGATCACAGTTTCTCCAGGCCTGTCTGGGGTAATTCTGTTTGCGGCAATTTTGAGCCCACGTGAAAATTCTGTCAGCCAGCCATATCTGCCCCAAACTATTTGAAAATCAAAAAAGTAGAAGCGTATTTATATGGAACTTGCTAAATCTGTGCCAGGTAGGACTACAATTTAGTAGTTTAGATACTTCAGTGTATTTTCAAAATTTAGCTTAAGTATATTAATAATTTAAATATAATTAATTTTATTTTAAATTATTAATTTTAATATCAGAGTAAAGGAAGTGTCAATATAGAGAGTAATGGAGAATCTTATATATCTTTCTTTAACAGTGAAGGGTATACCTACATAAGTCAGACATCTTTATTTTTCCTAACTCACAATGTGTGAGCAGACAACCTGAGAGAATGAAAAACGTAATGAAAGATGGTTCACAAAGTCACAGTGTTCCCTTGCTAGTGAACTTAGTCAAGAATGATCAGCTGGTATGTAGTCATTTCTTCTTCTTTTCATTATTTTAACTTTTCCTCTCATAAGATAGGAAAAAAAGAATAACATACTTTATATATACATATATCTTGAGAAAGAATGAATATATTTATGAGTTTCTTTAAATGGCCTTTTTTGGCACCTGAAACTGGAACTCATTACTTAGTGACTGTTTGTGCTCCCTCCTTTCCAACTCAGAATACTCTTCCAGATAACACTTTTTCCTCTTGCGGTGCAGATAACTTTAAAATGATTTTTTCTCATCTTTGTGCTTTCTGTGCTCTTCGGCGTCCTATGAGAAACTGAGCATGGGTGTTTCACAGCAGGTAACATTTTTATTGGTGGTTTCTGTTGCCTTGCCAAATCTTGCTAACGGTGGTCGTCGCTTTCAGGTTTGGAGATTTTTTTTTTTATTATTATTTTTCAAAAAAAAAAATGAAAAGTTTAATACTGAAGAGAATTCATAAAATGAAATGGAAGTAGATAACATTCATTAGGACAAATGGATTCTCCCATTACCCTCTCTATATTTCCATGTTCTCCAAAAGATTTTCAAAAGTGTACCTGAGAAATGGCACTAAAAACGTGCCTCAGGGGGAACTAAACTGTTATTTTACTTTTATTTTACTTTACTGATCTTGTGCTATCTCCCATCTGGTAGATTTGCTCCTGGGGAAAGTATTTGATTTCTCCAGAATTAGCCAGAAGATTCTTGTGAGAGAAATCATCTATTCCAGAGAAGATGGCAAAATAAAGAAACACAAGATTTGGTACCTTTTTAATAAAAATAAATATGTGTATCCTAGATTCCAGTACGAATCTCATTAGCAAATTTTCAAGCCACTTATTTATCGCTTTGTTATGAATCCTGGGACTTCTAATCATTATGATCCACAGCTTTGAAAAGAGCCTTTCAAAATGAAAAAAGGAGAAAAGCTTTTTTTTTAATTATTATTTTTTTTCAAATATACTTTTAAAATCTTCTCATGGTGTCCATTTTAATACAATGTGTGACTGCTTATTGCTGTTTCATTCTTTCTTCTCTTTCCTTTTTTTATGATCTGGTTCTACTTTATGGAAATAGATTTCTCCGTCTGTAAAACTAGTCATGTCAAAAACACTTTCTACCAGTCACTTACCTATCATGAGATTCTATTACAATCCAAGGGATTGCTCTTTTAAGAATCTCATTAAAGTCTAAACAAACAATATGAAATGAAAAACATTTCCCTAAGGCCCAAAGACTATAGACAGTACTGTATTGCTAAGTGGAATTGTATTAGACAGTTGGTAATGAAACTATCAGGAAGATTTAATAGCTAAATGTATAACAATTAAGGTGAAGAAACCTACTCATTTTCAGTTTTTAAACACTAAGTATAATTCACAGATTTTAAGAGAACATAAATGCAGTTTACAGTTTTCTTTGATCCCTAGATAATGGTCAGAGGTATTGCACATTTTTATATACTTTTCATAGGTATACTTAAAATTTTATAGTAAATAAAACACTTCATAAATCTCCACACATGCACACACATAAAAAAAAACTATTTAAAATATATCAAAAGTTAATACCAAATTTGCTATTAGTTATAGAAAAGTGAGTCAAACAAAAACATACAGGTACATTAAGAGGCTTTCTAGCTTGCAAGCTTTAAACATTTTCAGGAAATTTACTAATACTGATTTTATTCTCTGAGATTCAGAGGGGGATATACTGTAAAATTCAAAAAGCAGCCTGTGGGTAACATCTTTTAGATTTAAATACATTTGCATTAAAACTTATGAAATAAACTGGTCTGTACCCACTTCTTTCTAAAATTTTATCCATAGTCACCATTTGTGTCTATTTCTAAACTCAAATTTCTGAACAGTTTTTCTTGTGGTAGCCTGAAAATCATTTTTTTTCTGAGAGACCAAAGGATTAGAGGGATGGTTCCTGGGCAGTAAAAGGTGTCACAAGTGTTCTCCAAATAAGATCCTCTGGAAATCTGTTGTATTCACTCGAGACTGAAAGTTTTAGTTGTGGGATTCTTGACCGTTCTTCTACTTTTTTGGAAGGCCAAACACTGGTACTGTTCAGGTAGACTTCTAAGATGCATGTTTTGTTTTCTGTTTGCATTTTGGATTAAAAAAATGAGCTTTTTTCTTTGTGATATAAACCTCATTACAAGTATTCATTGCCTCTATCACCTCCATTTAGAATCTGCCCTCATTTTTGTAGCTGCATATTTACGATAAAGAGCCCAAGGGAAAGTAATCTAATTTAATAGAAACTGTCCCTGAATTAAAGCTGAAGAAAGAGGTAATTAATGTTAACAAAATCCAGAGCTTCTAAATAAAATATATGGCAACTTGGTTTTTTTTTGGTTTTTTTTTTTTGTGCCTTGGACAATTATGATTTTTATTGTGGGATATTGGGCTCTTTCTCTTCATATCCAACTATTGTGTAATCATTTGATTTAATGCAAGACTTCAACAAAAGAATGGCCAATAGAATTACTCTATCAAAATCTGAAGGTTTAGCTATTTGAGCAATACACATAATAACTTAAGACAAATGCATGTTGGCTGGTAGGAAGTGCATGAGCAAGTATTTACAAGAGATATTCCCTGTTGATCTATGTGCAAATCATTCATCAGTTTGTAAGCGACGTGGATTTGTTTGATAAATTGAGCTGCATCATTTATACCTCTCGCCATTAAGTAGCCGTTAAGGCCACTACACTTTTGACTTTGTTTAGTTTATTAAAAAACCAAAACCTGTAATTTCGGTGAAGTAGTTAGCATAGCTGAGCGTGTGTCAGCGCAGCAAGGACGCAGTGCAGTCAGAGGCCGCAAAAGGCCTCAGGGGCAAACAAGGCCTCAGGATTAACACAACTGGCTAGTAAAACACGTGAGCGTAACTCAGCTCACAGAAATGTGGGGTGCTTTTCCCCCCACGCAAGTTCAGGCGCTGCGAGCGCCGCGAGCCGGGCTGCGCTTAGCACAGGGAATGGCCGGGAGTCAGCTGGGAATCGCCCACAGCAGGTTCGGTCCTGGCGACCTTTGCTGTTCCTATCGTGGTCCAGAGACCGGAGAGGAAGCACAAGCAGCAGTTAACTCTCGCCAATTAATTACTTGCCAATTAGATCAAGGCAAGCAGACTGACAAAGGTAATTCCACCAAGATGGGGGCCACAGAGGGGCTGCAAAGCAGGTGGTGACTTGGGTGCAGTGTCTGCAGAAGAGGTTTGTTTTTGACCACAAGTTAGCACTGTAGAGACTTCCACTGTTTTTGTTGTTGTTTTTTAGTTGGTAATTTTAATCTTTAACCTTAGCTTCAAGTGCATATTCAAGTGCATATTTAGTCTCTCCCTTTCCTTCTGATGTTTGCATTGTTTTAATGAAAAATCACTAAATTGCAGGAATATACACTTACTCTTCCTCCCCGGTGCCACGAGCAACTCTTATTATCTATGTGCAGCCAGCTGGCCAGCTAGCAGCTGGACAAATATGTAAACATGGGCACAATTCCTGTAGCACATATCAGCCTACCACTTGTGATGTAAAAGGATGATTTAAAAAAAGAAAACTTAAAGTGATCTCTGTAGCTATTTCTGTGGCTAGCATGTGGCATTGCATCAATATATATGATTTCTAGTATAGACAGGATGTGCTTTATGTTTAGACCAATTTATATGTTTCCATATCTTTTCCATCTAAACCGTATGTATGAAGCCAAATTGCATAAATTAAAGAGTGAATCCAATACCACGCCGTGCTAAAGCAACATGTGGCATTTGGTTTCTTTTTGCAGTGTTTCCTCAGGCTCCTCTTCCAATGTTGCCTATAGAAAATCGGCAATGTCTGATGCAACCTGGTTGAGCTGTAGACATATCTGAACTAGAGTATACAGGACAAAGAATAATGGAGGAATGAAGTTCTACACACCCACGGGCGAGATTTTTAGGGAAGCTGTGTTAGCTTCTGCTCACGGCCTTTCAAGGTATTTTCCTATAGTTTGGGAGCACGAGTCAGCTGGAGAGAAGCATTCCCTGGAGCCTTGTTACAGAATAATCTTTCACATTGATTTTAAGTATAATTGGAACTGTGATGTGATCCTATGATACTGCTCCACCCTAGCCTCTTTTCCACTCCTGGTTTTGCTGAGTATTTTAGAAGAGAAGCAAATAGGTTTCTCAAGGCGTTGTGGCTGTAGCTGGGCTCTGCTGGCTGCAGCTGCATCGTCTCAATGTTGCTACCGCTCGGGCATTTGTTCTCAAATTGCGCTGCGCTGTAAAATGGATTTGGGTATAACTTGTGAACATCCTCAGCGAATATTTCTTAATTAAAACCTTAGTCAGTCGAATCTCATTAGGCATCTTCCATGTCATTAATTTATAAGGAAAATACTGTATGTATTAAAATGTAATTTTGGTTAATGTATAACACGACTAAAATTATTAATGATTTTTCTGACAGTCATTACTCTTTGAATCTCCTCTTCCTGTGAACAGTACAGCAGCTAAAATCACAGAACACTGTGTAAAGATACAAAACCTATCAGATATTATCAAGGATGCTACACAACAATGGCTAAAACATTTGTGAAAAGAATCGTGCCAGGGTTTCTGCATCAGCAAAGCAGCCAAGTATCTGCACGCTACTTTGAATGCACTTATTTAGATGTGTATGAGAGCAGAGTGCTTTGCACATGGCTGAAGAGGAATGCCGTTAGTGGTTAGGAATAACACATGAAGTGCATGCAGCATTATATGTGTAAATGTTCTAGCTGAGAAGTATGGCATGGGAGGGGAAAAAAATACCCTATCAAAAGTGTTATCTTAATATTTAGCTTTGCAATACATATGTGAGCACTTATTATAGTGAAGTATAAGTATTAGTTTACCATCAGTCTTTGAATCCAATTAAAATTGAACTTTTTTTTGCAGGCAGCAGTCCATTAGTAATATGTAAAGTATTTCATATCCTGTCCTTTTTATAGAACTACTTGGTCTGTTCCATGTTTTTCAGTGTTATTGTGATTAGATTCTGTTCTGTAAATCTTTGTCGAGATGTTCTTAAAGTAGTCGTTAACATTAGCATTCCAAATTACATCTCTTTCTGCTGTTCAGAGAAAAAAACATGGTTTCAGTTGCTTGCTTAGAATGGAGAGATTTTCTTCAGCAAAAACAGGACATCAGCATTTATTAGTGCCTTGTTGTTCACTGGTTTAAAATAAATGAAACATTTAGGAGAAAGGAAGGAGGAAGGAAGTTCTGGGGATTTTTTTCCTTTTCTTCTAAGAAACAGTGTTTCCCTTTATTTTGTACATACATATATACGTGTACGTCTGTGCACACGCGTCTAAGACTTGACATTGCACACTGGATGAGGTCTCTTTTATTGTTGGTGGCTTTTACTAACTCAGACATGTTAGGCGGGATGCTGTGAAGCTGGCCATGGTTTTGAAATTAATAGTGCATAATCTTCAGACAGAGAGCAAAGTCAGTTTATTGCTGTAATTACAGTGTGATGTTCATTTTAAATATATTTATATTATAAAATTCTAGTTTTAAGGAGATTTTAATAGAAGATGAAGCTGATGAGGCAAAGCAATGCAAAAAGGCTGCTCCAGATGGCGTATATCCAGAGGGAGACATTTGTGTATTGACAACAGTGGAAATATATGGAAAGAGAAATCAGTAAGGAGTATGAGACTAGTGGAGAGAATCTGAGTGAGAATAGTTTAGGACTCAATCTGTTGCTTTAAGGAAAGGAATAGCAGCATTCGCTGTATGCTACAATCTGATCCAAAGGAAAGATGCTGGAAACGTAACTGCTGCAGTCAAGAGATGGAGAAAGCAAGGATGAGTTGTCAGGACAGTTACAAATGAAATTGCAGAGAGGGAGAGGAACAATAATGCAAATACAGCAGAAGAGGGAGAAGAAGATGAATTTATAACAAAGGAAGGTCTCAAGGTGATGATAGAGATATAAAGGTCATTTTTACGGATTATCAACAGAAAAGATTACATTGTCTGCGGCTTTAGTTATTGTCATGAGTAGTTTGGTGGACTGGTCATCTCCTCTGGCATAGCGCTTTTTCTGTGTGTTGGAGGATATTTTTTTGTCTCCGAGGGAAGCTCTCTATACAAAGGTATATAGCATATACCTTTGACTAACTGCATTTAAAAGTATTTGTATAAAATATATTGAACATATTTAATGTTAAAAAAATTGCCAGTTTTGTGCTCTTTCCTATCCTTTTTGATGTTGCTTAGAGTGATGATGCAGATTTTAGAAATACTCTATAACAAAAGCAAAGGTTAGAGCTAAAAATTGTGTCAAGAAAAGTATGCTTTTTAATTAAAAGTAAATAGCAGCTGCTGCTTTTCTTTGTAGAAGGGGAATTTCTTGATAAATGACTCCTTATAGTGCTGGGTGTCTGCTCACCTTCAATGCAATGCAATTTTCATTAAAACTCCTTCGTCAAATTTTTTGTTTAATTTTTAGCTGAATGGTGTTTGGATATTTTGATATAGATAGTAATTTCTTATTCATGGGCCTTTTTCTGTATCTGTAGAGTGTCTTCCCTGTGTCATGTCATCAAGAGAGACTTTTTTACTTTAGCCACCAAACACATACACCTGGCAGGGCACTTTCACATCTAAACTCCTAAAACAGGTGTAGCAGCTCAGTAGGATGTGTTTTTGAGCTCATCTTAAGCAAAATAGATTAATTTCTAAATGTAAACTGTAAAAAATTTAGATCTTGGATGAATGTTTCAATTTTCAACTTTTGCATTACTCATTTTTTGACAAAGTTGAATATTTCTCCATGAAGCACTTCTGTATTCAACTATATCATGCATGCACATTTGTATGCATGCTACACAAATGCATCTACTGTACACAAGTGAACATTTTTTTAAATGAAAAACATTTTCAGTGGAAAGGCTTATCCATCTGAAACGGCACTGAAACATTCTTAATTCTGTTTGGGGTATAACAATTTAGTGGAGGTCCCTTCTGTTTTTACTAATGTACGTAAATATTTCTAATTTCTTCAAATACATCGTTTTTCAATGACTATATGCAGAGAGGAGTTCATAGGAGTTTAATTAAAGAATACCCTACTTGAAGCTGTAGGTGTTACTCCATAACGTGGCGCCTGCAATTGCGGCAGGTATCGGACTCCCTTGGTTCTCCTCCACTGGTCCAAGGAGAGGCTAACGTGGACCTTTCCTGTAGTCTCCTTCATGGAGTAGCAGATGCTGATGCAGCTCTGCAATGGACACGTGGAGTGGCTTTGAGGTTTATTAGCATGTTAATATGGAAACTCGTTTTACAAAATAGCAGTTGTCCTCATTAAAGGTTAGATTGGTCCAAAATGTAGTCTCTTGGCTAAAGGGGATAAAATCTGATAGCGCTGCTTTTCTGATTGCTTTAATTGGTACACTCCTTTATTTCCAATTAAAGGGAAAGAAAAAACATCCATTTTTGACTTCCTAGCATTGCACATTTTAAAGAAGAAATATATTGAATTAAAGTATTTTAATTAGAAGTTAAAGCTTTTAAGTTGAGAGTTCCTTTTCTGACTACCAGCACCAGTAACAGTTTTGCGTCATGCAGTTAAGGCAAGTCTACTCTTACAATAAAAAGGATTATAAGGTGGCAGGGGCATGGCTCAGTGGTTATATCATTCCCCTCTTATTATAAACTCTCTGCAAGTGGTATCCATCCATCAGCAACAGACTCATTTTGCCATGTTAATATCTCATGTAATGCAAAAGAAGGACACCAGTGATGTGTATGTAAGCAACTATGTATTTTAAACATACCTGACTTTTTTACCTCTTCCTCCCGCGGCTCCGGAGCCAGGAGCATGGAGCAGTTTGGCAGTGCTGTTTGGTAGGGAGGGAAGAGAGAGGAAGATGGTCTGTGCCCTTTTCTTTCTTGGCAGTGCCATGTGTTCCTTTGGGTATTTTCTTTTTCTTTCAGAGATACAGATATTGTAAGGAACTTGGCGTGTGATGGTCTGCCAGCCCAATAACTAGTTTTCCGAATATGTTAGTTTGCTGTGAGGAGCAGGGGTGCTCATGGGTCAGGGCAAGGAGGGAAGGAGGAAAAGAGATAAAGGATGAAAGAAGTACTGAAAGTCTTAAGAAAAACAAAAAGATAGGAAATTCGTGTGGTCGTTTGCTTAAACAGAGGATGTCTTTCTAGAAGATGTCTTCGTTACCAAGGCATGTCAGATAAGGTTTTAAGGTTACAGCAGTGTAAGCGACAGGGATCTAAATTATTCTACCTTTGGAACAAAAAAAAAGATGGAGCCAGCCTCTAACAAGTTCCTGGTAATATGGGCTTAGAATTTTAATTTTCAAACATTTTTCACTCCACATTTCAGTAAAAGTCTGATCTCTCCCATCAGTGCTGCAATGTTAATAGCCTATAATATGGTATGGTGTCAAAAGCATCAAACTAAATGAAAACTGAAAAAAGAAAAATCACAGGAGTTCACTGAGACCACTTTTATGGATACTATTTCCATAAGATCTGTACATTTTCTTTGGTGGTTTTTGTGACATACTCATTAATTCTGATTGGAAATGAAAAGGGAAAGCTGGTACCCCCTGAAACTCTTCCATGCCAGTTATACAAATTAAAACTGTAAATCCTTGAAATATCCATGAAATAAAATCCCTGAAAAGAGTTTTATTCTCTGTATATCAGATACTTCTTACTATAGTATGTCGAGAGTTGTATCTGAGCTTTTTAATGTGAAAATTTCTGCAACTTGTTGCGCAAAATGATTTTGAAGTTAATTCTAAAGTTAAAGTGATGAGAGAAGGAATAGATTCTGTGATATTGGTGCTGTTTAATTGCAACAAACAGTTTAATTACCTGTCTGCGTCACTCATGGATGACAGGCCCTGAAAATCTCATGGGTAATTTGATAGCACGTACGAAATGAACCCCCTGCACGTCGATGCTTGGGTCCATTTGTATAACTCCCTTAAATGAGGAGGCGATGGGAAATCTGTGAGACCGGCTTCACAGCCCTCCACTTGTTCCTTGCTGTCCTTCCATCTCTTCCATTAGCATGTGCCTTGTCTGTCTCCTTCATGCTACAGCAGTAATGCTGATGAGGCAACCCCAGACAGTCGTTTCTGTGTAATGGCCTGGGGCCGGGGAGGCCCATCCGCCTCCTGAGCAGCCGTCACGGCCTTCGCCCCCGCAGCTGCGCGGCCGGAGGCGCCAGGAGCCGCCACCGAAACGGGACCGTCCCCTTCCCCTCGAGGTGCCTGTGCCCTCGCTGGGCGCCGCCGTGAAGGCGCCCGGGGAGCTCGGCTGCTTGCGCGGGCCCTGGGCTCAGCGAGCCACGGTGCCGCCTCGTCCCTCGCTTGGCTTTGGGATGGCTGCGTAACGCGCCGCGACGAGGGAGCCGAGCGAAGGAGCCGCGCAGGGCCGTGGCTAAAGGGGTTAAAGGCGAGATGGGGAGACCCTTTGGCCTGGAGCAGATTTACTGGGTTCGTTTTTAGCGCTTGCTGCTGTGAAGGACAAACAGCAACGTAAGACAAGAAAAGAATCAGGTTATTCCTTTGTTATCCTGCTACACACAGGATAGCAATTCCTTTGTTATCGTGCTACAGCTATCCAGCTGTAACAAAATTTGCAAAATGGCAATGAATGATATTGTTTGCTAGACGGAGACTGTCTGGACTCAGGACAGCTTGTTTTTTTAGGTACTAAATGCATGGGGAAAGATGGTTATCTGCAAATATACTAAATATTTTACTTCTCGAGTCTCAGAAAGGTTAAGAATTACAGTATTAACCGTTCCTTTGTTGTTCTACTGAGAATTTCCATAAAATGCTTTCACAGAAAATCTGGTTTTCTGTATATAAGTTCAAGAGATTTTACCACTTTTCTTTAAATCCTCTTGAATGATCTTATCTAATGTGGTAAATGTTCAGCAACTTCGAAAAAGTTTTGAGGAACTACTACCACAAAATTAATTTGAGGCTGAACAATTTGATTTTTTTGCCCTTATGATCCAAAGTGAAGAGGAAAAATCCATATATAAAAACTTAGTTTGCTATCAGAAGCTGAAGAAGTGTTTGACCTATGTGAAAAATAATTCATCTGCCCGGAAAAGAACTCCTGTAATTATAGCAAATTGACTTCTGGATCACATATAGAAATAAGGCTAGATTACTAAAAATATAAATTAGAAAAATATGTTATTTCTCCAAAACGCTAAAGATGAAAATTCACATTCAAAATATTGATTCAACTGATTCTTTTCAAATTATTTCATCTGCCAAAAAATGAGAGACAGCATTGTGAAAAGTTAAACTATTTTATATGCCCAGAGTTAAATCGAGCCTGTGTGTGTAACACAGCCAGTCTATGCAGATGATCGAGAATCCCAGCACCCGCTGTTGCTGCAGGGCCTTTCCAAATGCGGTTTGTTTTTTATTTAACAATGCCTGAATATGAACAATGCGTAGCTTGATGGAAATGCTTCTAGTAGTAATATCCACGCTTCTGCCTTGAGCTTTGGTGCGTGCCCTTATCCTCGCCAGCCTCCGAATGCTGCGCTGTGAGTCCTGCAGAAGGCACCATTAAGGTTGGCCTCCACCATCTGCCCGAAGTTCTCTTTCCTGGCCGTGCTCGGACCGACACGCGCCTCCTACAACAAGCTGCTTAGGTAGAACCGAATGAAAAAGATGAACTCCATTACTCTAAGGAGATTTACCCATGCTTAAAGTTAGATACAGGCTCCATTCATATCTCTGTGAGTTATACTCAATAGTACTGGATCTCCACAGTGAACGCTTTCTTTTGGTGTAAAAATAGTACTGACTGTGTTTTCCTTATAGTTCAAAGTGTCCTTAAGCAGTGTAATTAAGCATTTTTTAAGCCTCTTTTGGGCAGAAGTAATTTTTTGGAGGGTAGTTCCAAGAGCCTTGTGCCATCATTTGGAAGTATCCCACCATTTCACCCCACAGGCATTCACCTGTAGAATAAGTAAGCTTAATCTCTCTTCCTATAGTCAGTAAGGTACCGGATAAATTGCCTGTTTTAGTCATGTATTTCCCTTCGGCTCTTGCACAAGTGAAGGGAATTGATAGATTTATTTGCACATTTTTCATTCCAGTAAATGAAATTAGAAATATTTCTCAAATACCACTATGTAGTTACCTATGAACACAGCAAGATGTTATGTGCATTTAACCCAATTAATAGATAGGCAGGCCTTCTTTTGACTTCAGTGATAGGGTAACTCCATGTGTTTAGAACACTGGTCTTAAAAAAATATATATATATATATGTATATTTACTTATAGTTATATATGTATGAATATGATTTCAGAAGACTATTCCTTTCAAATATATGAAAAAAATAACACATTTTAACCTGTTTTTCACAAATCTGTACAGGGTCATGTTTATGTCAAATTCATCTTTTAATGTGACTGTGAAAACACTAAACTAGAGACTTTTCTAAAATTTTAACATAAAAAAGAGCTTTAAATTACTAATTACACATCCTGCAACCTATATTTTTGTTGTTCTTAATTCACTGTAGGCATGCTAACTTTTTTTCCCCATATTTATTTTTTTAATAAGATATGATCTAAGATGAAGATCCCCTTTTACATTCAGAACTTGATAGCAGTTCTGTGAAAACAATTGAGTAAGAATTTTTTTTTTTGTAATTTGAGCCACAGCTTCAGTTTTTCACTAACGGTGATAATAATGAAATAAATAGAAACTATTAAAATGAATGAAACATGCTATTTAATGCTAAATTAAAATTGATATTTTGAATTCTTATCTTCTAAAACTTAAATACAAGCATGTTCTAAAAGCAGATTTTATTTTAGAAAATGGTCGACCAATCATTTTACCTCTTTTTTTAGGAAGAATGATTTTAAAAGATGAAAACAAAACCTTCTTTTCCTTAGGGATAATTTATCAGTTTTGCTCGTAATTCTCGTGAACTCTCTTAATCTCAGGAGGAATTCCTAAGTATGACAAAATTCCTGCTGCTACAGGTATTGAAGAGTTTTCATGCTCTTCAGTTTATTCATAGTGCCCTCTAGGTCTCAACTGTGATTTTTTTGAATTTTTTACTTTTTTTTTTTAGGGTTCAGGAATTCAGGGATGTATAAATGGTTAAACTGTAGGTGATGCTGCCACTTCGTATCCTCTAGGAAAATAATTGTGACATAGCTGCAATTCATTCCTTAAATCTCTCACAGTAATGAACTTTGATATCTGAATAATTAGCCCGTGACACTCATAGCACACTCAGCAAATGCAGTTAACTTTCAGTACAAGATGATTAGCACGTGTGTGTTTGTAGATACGTTGTTTTACTGAGAAATGAAGCTTTGGAACCGTATCACAGTGTGGACGGCATTTTTGTGCGCTTTCATAATAACTACCTCAGTGATATTTCTGAAATCTCTGCTTGGAAGGCATAGAGGTTTTGTATTGATAATTCTTTTGAAAAAAAAAAGATTAATTTCAAGGGGAAAATATTAATTTCAAGGAGCAGATTTATGTATCGATTTGAGTTAGGGTTTTTGGATGAAGAAGGGAGTTGACTTTGTAAAGCAGGAAATCTAGGTTGAAGCAGACCTTTGGCCATTTTTTTTGTGTTAGCTTATAAGAAATGCTTTCATTTTATAGAAGCCTTGTGGTCATGTCTATATGCGATAATTTATAGCTATTTAGTCGCTTTAAGAATAATAAAATATTGCACAAACCTGCAGAATTTCAAGTGCACAGGATGGTAACTGCCATAGTCTGTTCTTTTTCACTCTGCACAATGAATAAAATGGTGAATTATAAAATAATAATGATTATCTTCTAAATATTAAATATACTCTTTTGGAATATTAATATTATGCCATGGATCTGTTCTGGGGTGTAATAGCTATATATTTGAGTTTTTCAATCAGTCCTATGAAGGTGACTGACTGGGAAATTTTTGAGCCAAGACACATTGTGCCTTGAAGCGGCTTTATGGCTTCTTTCATACAGGAAGCTTGGCCAAGGTGCTGTAGCACACTGGCAATTCCTGCTTGCGCATTTATCCGTGCTCAGCTGTGTAGGCCAGCAGGACCGTGATGGAAGATGCTTTGGAAGGCAGAGGGTCCGAGAGCCATTTAGGAATAAAGCCATTGAATTGAATTCAATGTTTCTGAAATCATGTAAGGTTAACCTGAAGATTGTTTTCTCTTACAGATTTTTCTGAAGTTGCTTAGATACTAATATTGAAAAGCATACACAGGTACTTTTCTCTTTGAACGATAACATGTTTTGTAACCTGCAGGGTGAAGGCCATAATTCTTTTATTTTTCTCAGGCCCTTAACTCTTCTCATATGCGAGGAAATAAAAAGTGTCATAAATTTATTATAACTGTTCAGATACATAAAATTAAGCAGTGCCTTCTCTCTTTCCTTAAGTACATATCCTTATATTTTACTTAGTTTTCTTTTTTTTTTTAAAGTACAGGTGGGTTTTATGTAATATTTTTCAAGTTATTTTGTATTTTGTTTGTCTCAGGGTGCTTCTGGTACATCTAAGTCACGCTTCTAACTGTACATACAAAGTGAATGAAAAATATTTTCTAATGAGAATAAACTTTACTGTATCTATTTGAAGTTCTTTTACCAGACATGTACCCTTTTTCATTCCTCTTAGCAAGTATATAATGCACTAAATCTTAGTGTCATGAGTTATAAAAGACCATACATTGTTAGACTGAGTATAAGTGACAGATTTCAAGCTTTAGACAAATTTGAGTTTGGGAGCAAATTAAAATTATGAGATTTTTTCTTATCTTTCAATAGGGGTACTTAAGGCTAATGGGTGCCAGGATACCCTTCCTCAGTTTTACTTTAGTGAAGCCTGTGACAACGGTCGTATTTATTAGTACTGTGTGGTTTAGCATTGAGTGCTATAAAACTTCAGCCTTGGGGAGGGTTATCTACTTTACAAAGTATTGGAATTTGTTCTAGGCAGAGTTATGCAATTCCTCTTCCTTAGATCAATCACCTTATTGGACTTTCATTTCTGTTATGGATGATGTTGTGCAATTAACTAGTATAGACTTCTGCAGTATTAAAATTAGGCAAAGAAATGAGATTCTAACAACATTAGAAAGCCAATTGGTTTAAAGTAAAAAGGAAAAAAAAAAAGGCTCATATAGAAAGTAAAGAAAGTCTTTGTGTTATTCTTGTATTTAATCAGAGGCTGTAGCTATCCCAAGTTCATTTAAGAATTTCAAAGTATTTTTTACTCATATAGATGACCTGTAATTTCCTAAAGCTAAATCATTAACATCTGAGACTCTTGCTAAAATTAGAGGTATTGCTGATGTTTATTTTATAATTTTGTTCAACAGAAAAGCAGTTTTGAAACCTTTCTTTGGTTTTAGATGGCTTAGAAACAGTGGACTCTACCACAATTCTTCCCCTCTCCCAAGTCTGCTTTTCAACAAAAAACACAGCAGGTTTTAAGGACAGTCTCTTAAAGTAGTTTTAATGAAATTTGTACTTTGGTTTCCTTATGATCTCTTGGCATTTTTTGTTCACTTATTCTTCTGGTCTTTCCTAGAATGCAGGTCAGGCTACATTAACATGCCTGCTGTTGACCTGCTAAAACGCGTGCCTGGGGAAAGCCGGCAGGCTTGGGGAGTCCGATGAAGGGCTGCGTCGGCAGGGCTCCGCTGGCCTCGCGTCAGCGCCGCCCGATGAGGTTTATAGGGTTCGTCTTCAGAGTTCCCTGCAGACTTTCATTAAGCCTGCTGTGCTGACATAATGTCATGGACACCGTCTAAATTTGGATGTAGGAGAGCTGCGGTGGCTCTTTCTTGTCTGAAGGCTCCCAAGCCAGGTGACCTCCGCATTCTTACCGCGTGAGCAGGGAGCCTCGGCGCTGTGTTCACAGGGTGCCCGCGGAAGGTGTTGGTCACCGAACTTCCGAGGCAGATGGTGGTTTGCTCCGGCTCTCACGCGGAGTGGTTTCAACCAACCTGCTCTGCTTTCACCAACAAAAATCTCTCTCCTTATATAATCGGAATGAGAACCTTTTCATAGTTTCAGGTATCTGTGGCAGGCAAAAAGTGTATTTTAAAAAATGCAAACTATCCGAGGAACAAAATATCAAGGAAAAGTATCTTTTCCACCAGGCTTAATCTACCAGTAATCATCATCTGGACACTTATGGTTTTCAGACTTTGTGAAAACATTTCTATGTATGGTATAAAGATCATTATCATATAAACAGCAGTAAGAGAGAACTCTTTAACAGAGAGTATATAATAGCATATCTAATTATGTCAGTAATGCTATCTGTAAGAAAAACTCATCTGTAATCTTGTTTCCTACATACCTTTCATGAAGACATTCAAACATATTTTACCATATAAATGTCTTATTTAAAAAGAAATAAAATTTCTCACTTTTATTTAGGAATGCCATTTTGCAGAATTAGTAGGATATCCCAAGAATGCAATTACTTCAAATTTAAAAGAATGTTCCTTTATTAGTATCAAGACTCCTCAAATGAAATTTGGTACTTAAGCCATTCTCTTATCAAACTAGGTTTTGTTATTTTTTTAATAAATAATTGTCTGCTTTCATATTATTTTTGCAATTTAAATCTTATGTCTTAGATAAAAGTCTTGCATCTGCTTTGCATACAAAAGAAATTTTAAGTCTCTCGAAATGGGGATAAGTAATAACCCCCAAATCTTACATAATTTAGTCAAAAGTATGGTAGACTAGTGAATAACATTTCTATTTGCTACAAAGCAATTGGCCTAGTTACAGAAAACATATTTATGCCACTAAAACCTCAAAAGAAAGTACAATAGATATCATAGTGAAAAGCTACATTTGTTTCTCCTTCCCAAATTTAACATTAAAAGTATTCATAATAGTAAGCATCAAGGTGAGTTTTCAGGCTGCACATTCCAATCTTGTCTTTTCCCAATAGATAGATATGTCTGGAAAATCTAGTGAATAACCATCAAAATGAAGCTGACGGGGACATAACTCATTATCAGTTGTGTTCGTACCTCCTAGATAGTTTATAATTCTCTTCTATAATGCATAAGTGATAATGCAAATCCAACATCATAATATATTATTCAATATATAGCAAACAAGAAGTTCTCTGAGTGCATTCTCTTTATTCTCTTTTGTGCCTCATTTTCTCTGACAATAAAGCACTGCAGAAATAGTCTTTGAGATAAAATAACTATTTGAGAAAACAGTTAAGGCCAAAAGTATCTTCAGGCTAGCACTATTGATTGGTGGTGTTTAAAAAAACTTTAGTTTTGTAGCTAATAGTTTAACAATTTTTTTGCCTTAAGGAATTGAGAAATTGCAGAAATCCTTTGGTTTAATATGACAGCCGCATGATTAAATGACAGAAATCATAAAGAGTGGCTTCAGCTAACTGTCAGCTGCATAAGTTGTTAATTTATATACAGAATAAATACTTCTGAATGTACGCCAAGGAATTAATAATCATAGGAATAGTATGACGGAACTGCCATGGCAAGGAGACGTGGCTTGTAACAATATTTGAATTAATGTGCAAATTCCAAAGGCTTTTTTTTGTCTTGTGGTTATTGCAGGAAAGAAAACGATACAATTACAAACCTAGGGACAAGAGAGTTCCACTCTGAAAAATCAAACACACAAACAATCTACAGAGGTTCATTTTGTAACTATAGAGTTTGAGTAGTGGGAGAAAACCTAGTCTTATTGTCCTTAAACAGTATTCCTCATGATTTAAAAAAAAAAAAAAAGAGAGAACTTTGTGAATGGCAAGTATTTATACCTTATTGAGCTCCTAAAAGCATCATATATTTTTTGCTATGTAATAGAGAAAGAAATTAAAATTTCACCACACCTAGTTAGTTGGCAATGGCACTAATAATATGTTTTGTTATTTAATGGGAGGAAATTAGCATTGTTTTCTAATATTTTGCATTCTGTGGTGTTTGAGTTTGTAACACTTGAATATTCTAATTAGTTCTCATTATTCATTGCTGGTGACCAGATTTGAATAACACGCTTTTAAGGTACTGTACTTAGCCTTAATGAAATCTGCATGGAAATTAAATGCAACAGATAGATGTGAAATAGTAGGACAGTGTAGAGTCTGATGCTCTACTCTGTGACTTACTCCAGACTAGTTCCCTTAAATTGCAAAGTTACAGAATTAAAAGGACATCTAATAAATCTTCTTATGAGTTAAGCCTTATCAGGTGAGAATAATGCATAACACTGTATGGTACTTCAATGCACTTCAGTTTGGAGGGTAATTCCTTTTATTACTGTTTTTTTATTATGTTATAAACACCTACTCTGAGGTTTATACATGAACATTGAACGAAGAATCTTAGTTACTAACTGGAAGTAGGGAAGGAAAAAGGAAGCAAATTATTTGTATTTGTTGTCTGAAGTAGTGCCACAGTCTTCTCTTAAAACCAAAATATTTAGTCTCATAATTAGAGACTATGCTTTTGAAGAACAAGAGTCCAAACTTCAAAGTGAATTTCTAATGTCATGAAAAATACCACTTGGATGAGGAGGAAAAAAAAAAAAAAAGTACTTCTAAAAGCAAATGCATTGAATATGAGGAAGTGTACTCTTAAATAAAAAATATTGTATTAAGTGATCCTAAACCGTGTTTTTGAAATTTCTATGGGACACAAATCAGATATATAATATTTTCATTTTTAGTACTATTCATGATTTCGGGTTAACTTTTATTTATTACTTGAATTGCAGATAACTTGAAATAATAGCCTGAACCTTGACTGTTCTTCAATAAGTTCTGCATTAGTTTTAGACAAGTAATCACAGAAGCAATTAGGGATGTTGTCCTGAGGCTCCTTTACTGCAGGTGCAACTGCCTGATTGCTGTTTTGTAATTACTGTATAACTCTAACCACCCATATGCATCAGATAAGTTTTATAGCATGCTTAAAATAAACAAAAACCTCTTTCAAGTTCAACTAAATACTTAATAATTGAAGTTGCTCCGTTATTCAGTCTTAAAACTCCTAGTTGTTACATTATTTGGTTCAAAGCTAATGGTGAATTTGTCATGCAACTGGTTAAGCTCTCACAGAAAAAATATTGAATAACAGTGCTGATTAAAACATTGGAACTGGAGTTCCTTGAAATATGCAAAAAGCTTTAAATGATTACAGAGGCAATGCCAACTTTAGGATTTGGGGTTTTGAAGTCTTTGAAGTCTGACTTTGCAGAACAGATTGTGAATCCCTGGCCCATTACACACCTGCAGAGATTTTGGTGTTTTATTTCTCTTGGGTGAAACAGCAGAAGCCCAAACCATGTTAATCACTGTCAGAACCAGTTGTATAAAATGCCAAAATGCAACGAACCAGGAATTTTATAATAAATATGACAATACAGTTTAAAGTGTTGTTTTGTTAGGCTTGCAGTTTGCTGTAATCCTTTCACTTGTAAGAAGCAGATCTGCATTTATTTATTTTTTTAATAGATAATGGAAATTAAGAGAAAATGAAGTGCAGCTATGAGATATATGAGGCATAATGCACATATTTCAAATTAATGAAACAAAATTACATTAAATTTTCTGTTAATAGCTACTTAGCAGATGCAAAGAAAACTTTTTGTTTTCTATCATGTAGGATGTGTTACATCTTGTTTATAGAAAGGGGCCTCTATTCTATCATCCTTCTAAATAATAATTTTAGAGCATTGCAGTAAGATGAGAGTGCAGGGTTGTGTATAGTAGATATGATATTGCTAAAAACTGAAAAGAGAAATAGCTCTCAGCCACATAAACAAACTCTCCTATGCTGTTTAATCTTCCTGCCTTTTGGTGTTTCAGTATTCAGCCTCTGCTCTTTGTGTGCTGTATCAGGAGTCACTTCTGGGTGCAGTTTGCAAAGCAACTCTGTAAAATATTATTAGCAAGGCTTTTCTAGAAAAGAAACTTGGCCACTTCAGCCCCTTATAGGAAGTTAAAGGAGGTAAAGAGTAGTCAAGCATTGGAACAGGCTTCCCAGGGAAATGGTGGATTCACCATCCCTGGCAGTGTTCAAGAAATGTGTAGATGAGGCACCTAGGGACATGGTTTAACAGGTTTGCTGTGCAGTGAGGGGCTTGCAGTTGGACTCGATGATCTCAAGGGTCTTTTCCAACCATAATGATTCTGTGATTCTGTGCGGTAGTGTTTTCTGTTGTATTGTATGTACATGTACCTTTGGACTTGTGAACTCCTGAGTTACATTGTCACCTATCTCTGGGGCTGCTGCTTCCTCTGGATCAGGTTTAGCTGATAGATTATGGCCATTTTAACAGAACTTACACGGTCCAGTTCTGATTGTGAACCTGTGCACGTTTACATGGGTGCATCAGTGCAAGCCCAGGAGGAAGCTAGTTTACTCCACTGTAGCTATTAATTTGTTTGAAATTAAACACTTGTGTACTGCATTTCAAGATTACATTTCTAATACACTGTTTCCAAGGTTTTTACTCCGGGCCCTTGGCTATCGACCTCGAATAGATCTCGTACCTAGCAGTTGAACATTCTCCTGGGATTGCCACAGCAAAGTTTCCACTGCTGCTGCTGCAGTGGTAGTGGAGTGTTGACCACAGAAAAAATGCCTCGGTTTACACCCCTCTGTGTTGCTCCTTCCCGCTGTGACAGCTTCTTTGATCACCCAGTTGTACTGCGATTTGTCCACGTGCCTCTGCTGGCCCTTGGCGTCGTCTGTAGCGCCTGGGGTGGGACCCCCTGAACCAGGTCAGCAGCAATTTCAATACTGGGGTATGATAGAATTTCAGATACTCCTATTCTCAGATAGGGGCTCACTTGTTTATTTTGGGGATTCAGGTATTTATCCAAATGGTATCTCTATTTTGTGTGATTTTCAAAGGTTTTCTACAGTGATTCTTTTTCTTAGAGTGATTTTTCTTTTCAGAATATGGGATTTTTCTATTCAGAATATAAGCAAAGGGCAAATATATTTCATGATCTCTTTAAGAAGGGACCAGAAGAAGGAAATTACCCAAAGCATGCTCCTGAAAGATACTGACAGATTGGATGACTGTCTTGATTACTTTTCCTTTTTTTATTTTCTTGCAGTCACAAATGCATCAGTTGAAAGATTTCTCTTGATTAGAAAGCCTGGTGCAAGCTGTGAGGCTGATAAAAGAGACTTTATAATTATATAAAAAATATATACTTGCCACGTAGGTCATTCCCACAAACTATAGCCCAAACACGGCTTTGAAATGGATATAAATGATATATGCCTCCAAAGACCAAGATTATGAAGGCTCTGGTTCCTTGAAAGGTGGTGAGACAAGTGTCTATCAGAAAGTGACTGACAGAAGTGTTAGCTAGAGATGTGCCCCTCACACCCAGAGAGAGGCTTATGATCAGATATAACTTCCATCCAGTTGCCCCTTTCAGTCTCACCCATTAATTATTATGGCTTTTAATAACTTCCATTTTGAGCAAAAAGCACTGTCTAAGCCTATAATTTACGACCAAAAGTATCTGAATTTGCTCAAAGCGGGCACAGCTTCAATATACTTAGTGAGCCTTTACGTACTCCATCCTTTCCCCTGCCCTTTTTTTCCTAAAGCAACAGCTCTACTCGTGCTGCATTCATAATCACGCGAGTGAAAATAAATCTTGTCGTTGTCGCCTGGCTGAAACTCGCACGTCCCAGTGGCATGCCTGAATACACTGCTCACTTACTACATGACCATGCATTTTGGTATGGCTGCTTTTTGTGATTTTTTTTTCTTAAAGCCAGAAAAGTACTTGCTTTGAAGTGATTTCTGTGGAGTGGAAAATGGAAGTGTGGAATTTCTGTTATATCTGCTGCACCCCTGTGATAAGGTCTTTTATGTTTGTTTATCTTTTAATGAATGAGTTCTAAAAGTCTCTCATTTGGAAGGGTCTTATTTTTTAAGTGTCTTGTCTGAAGTATCATTTGGGGATCCTGCTGTTCTGTTTCAGTCTGGCTTTAAATGATCTCAGGAAAGAGCTGTGTCTATATGAATGGCTGACTATCTCTTCCTGAACCTTTCACTGTTAATATCCATTTAATATCCATTGCTGTGTGTGTGTGTGTGTGTGTGTGTGTGTACTGGGGGGGGAGGGGACCAGCTATAAGTATGTTTACAAATTATATATGTAGCCTATGTAATATAATCTGTATCCCAGGCAGGGAAAGGGAGAATGGCCATAGGAATATCTGGAGCAACCTATTTGAGTTCCTTCTCAAGAACAGTCCTTTGCTTTCTTTGCCTCCACGGGAGAGAGGTGTTTGCTGTTGGGTATATTCAAGTGATATTGAGAGGTTAAACTCTCAACACAGAAATCTATTTTGAAGCCACATATCTTTTGGCTGTGGAACTCCTTGGAACATGACATTATGGGTGCTAAAAAGCTTATATAACAGGAAAAAAAAAAAAAAAAAGAAAGAAAAAGGATGAATACAGAGAAGAAAAAATAGTTCAGGGCAGCTCCTGCATGAGAGTTGGTATCACTGAATGACAGCCTTATGCAGGATACCAAAAAAATTTGGAGAAGCCTTCATGACTTGCTCGTGCTCATCCTGTGCTCCACCTTGAGCATCTTCTGTTTACCAATGACACCTGCATTGTTTGTACATTTTCAGATATTTTGTAGGTGAGCCTGGGCTCATTATAATCAATTCCAGCTATTTCTCATCTAGCGCCTCTGTGGACTTCCTGCTTCTACCTCACTCTTTTAATTTTTGATTCACACATTACACAATGTTTGCATTTTCCTACGTGTACGCTGGAAATTTTCCTCTCACTAGCAATCTGGGATGTTGTGGGACCCTGTGTGCTTAATTTCCAACAATTCATTTTTAGTTGTGTGATCAGCTTGTACCACTGTCAAGGTTGACTTGTTTTCCTGACTTGCCAATAACAAATCAGTAACAAATAATTAAAAGTGAAAAGTATTCTTCTAATATAAATTAAGCTGGTAAGTATAGAAAGATCGCTTGTTTATAGTACAATATATAAAAATAGAATTGATTTAATTCATTCTGAGCAAAGTAATACATATTAAAGAATCATTCAACTGAAGATCAATTTGAATATATCACTAAAAACATTTGCATCTTAAGAATTCTGACTTTTTAGTACCATGTTGAAGAGACTATTAAAATACCATTTTAACCGCTTCTTGAGTCCTGATAAGGGTTCAGGTTTCTCACATGGGCTTGAGCCTTGGGCTCCGTATCTGAAAGTATCGTTGAGCCCGGACAGAAGGCCTGGGGTGCCCTTCACAGACCACCCGTTTCTGGTGATTTCTCTTAATCTTCAGCATTCTTGTACGAGCAGGATGGCGCTATCGAGTGAAACGCCTGCTGTCGTGAATGCACATTTAGGTGCAGGGTGGTACCTCAGCAGAAGGGAGGGAACGGTTCCAGCTTAAGGAAGCTGAGGTGTGAGGCCTTCAGATAGCTCTTTTCTTTGCAACTATTTTACTCAGGTTCTCTTCCTACAATCCCCCAAAACATATACATATGTGTATGCATATATATATATATGGACTTACTAACTGTAAGTAATGTATATGTGTGTGTGTGTTTATACACACACACACACACACACACACACACATATATATATATATATATATGGACTTACTAACCTAATTCACAATCACTTCTTGAACCAAAGTGTGGAACTTCTGTTATCACAATAACAGTTGAATGTCTGTTCATGTTACCAAGTTTACCAAGTATAGGTCAGGGCTTAGGGGAATTAAAGGGAGAAAATGCAGGCATAAATGGTATCTTTTAGCAGGCGAGAGTTCAGGCATTTTCAGTTCTTTCTGTCCCTGTCTCTGCAGTAAACAGAAACAGGAGGCGTGTCACATATGCCCTCAGTAGTCATTCCAATTAAGAAGAAAATAAATAAATAAATAAATAAGAAAGCTTTGAAAAATAGGAGTAAAATGCAGACTGAAAACAAGCTTCACGCAAAAACTATGCAACACGCTATATAAAATGGATGGCATAAATGTCTTACAACCTTGAATTAAAAGTACAACAAACAAAAATCCCTATTCTGTAAATATTAAATGTCATGTAGGTAATACATTAAAGCTTTCAATCAGTTAGGGATTTTTTTAATGTATTTCTCCCTTACGCCCCCTTGACACTCTATAATAATGAACAAGTTATTTAGTTAATGAAGAAAGCATCTTGTATTTAAAGATCTACATATTAATGTGACCTTCCTTTGTTCATAGCTGTTAATATTTATTGCCTTTTCTTGTTGAGATTTTATTTGGTGTTCTGTGACAAACAAGAGTATGATTAGTGAAGCTGTAAAGTTCTCATGGTGGCTGCCTGCGCTCCCAAGATAGCAGCATTAGTGTCTGCAGAAGCAGTTAATGCTGTTTATCATTAGTGACAGAGGCTGGGAAGGACCTTCTGTGGCTTTTATCTTTCACCTTGCCAACTCAAGTTGATGAGCTTTGTGATTTAAATGTGTAGGTGATATTGTAATATTTATATTCATTTTGCATAGACAAGTGCACAGGTAAACCAATCTTGTTGATGGAGATTAATTAAAACTGTATTATGATAGGACTGGACAAGGTACAAATAGATATACTTGAAAAAGAAACCTATTAGCACTTCATTTTCTTCTCTCTGTGCTTAAGTTAGCACTTTTAGAATTTGTGCAGTAAAATGATTCAAAATATCTTTAATAACTGTTTTTCTACTGGATTTACTGGATTTTTTTTTATGTAATTAAAATTAATTTGAAGCTTTCTCTGGCAAGTTTTACAGTTAGACTGTTGAAACCTACATCTCCATACATCCACGGCTTTTAAAAGAATAAATTTTAGCTACCTGTTGCAATGAACTCTACTTTGGAAAACACTGAAAGTGTCTTGTAAAATTATATATTGTATGAGGTTTTATATTCATATCTGTGTGTGCATGTTTGTGTATCTTGCATCCATTTCCATCTGAGTACAGTGCTTTTCTATTCAGCTTGCACACTGTTAAATATTTAAATTAGCATACTTGCTAAAATAGATTATAAACACCGCTGTCATGCTGAAGGCATATCATAAAATCCTGCTTATGCAGAAAGTTTTAATTTATTTTGTGTCATATATTTTACCTTTGACACACTATTTCCACACAAAACCTGCATTTCATAGAATCTTATTTTTAAAGGAAAACTTGCAATGCTAATGTGAATAGCAAAAATAATTACACATGTGTATATATGCTAGTGTTGAACGCTTAAAAATAGTATCACTGTTTAAAAAAAATGTATATTTTGAGTGAAACCCAAAAGAAGTCAGTCTTTGGACTACTGTCCCAAAGTAAATCCAGACTGCTAACTTTTCCATGATCTTTCTTTTTTGGGGGAAGAAATAAGCAATTTTATTCAATGTTTTCAAGATAATAATATCCAAAGAGAAAAAAACGTGTACCTGAAGCTGACTGTGTGAAATGTTCTGTACTGCAGACCTCTTACCACAGGCCCTGAGCCAGTGCTGCAAAACCTGATGCTTTGCAGATGGAATAGGCCTTTGGCCTCAGCACTTGAAGTGAAAAGTGGGTCCCAGGTACACAGGTCCTTTCTATCCGTTCTGAGAACAAGGTGCCCAGATAGGAGTTTCCCTTTGTACAAAGCACCTTCTTCGGAAAATAATTATCCCTTTGCTTATTTCAAACATTTTTAAAAAACTGACAGTTCGCAAATATTTATAGTGTGATGACTATAGTGTTCCGGAATATATTCTGTGTTCTTTTTCTCAATTATTTTAAACAGATATTATTAAACATAGATGTCTATAAAATGTTGGTCTCTAGTTAGCTGTAAACCCTCAACAGAAAAGGAGCAGAGCAGGTGCATCTGTTCAGCTGATGCATCGGTCATCCGTTCTGAGTGAGGAAGGGCTTGTGAAATGCGAAGTAGCTGCTTTGTAGCAATGAAGATTAGTTGTCCTGTTTCCTGATGGCAACACTATAGTATCTCCAATGGGGGTAAGAAAACGAAAACAAAAGCTAATTGTTTCTTAAAATGGAAAGGTTTAGGATTTATTTCTCAACTTGCTTTAATGTTGTGTGCCTTTCTATTTCGGTTTGGTCCATTAAGTGATCTCTGATTTTATTTTATCTGCATTTGGTTGAAGGGCAAACTTCAAAGACTCAGAAATACATTTCTTGCAGTAGCTTAGTTTAACTAGGCAATATATAACAAAATACAATGAGAGAGAGGTGTGGGAGAAAATACACACAGAAATAAATGATAAATTAATGCATGTGTTTATATTTATTCGCTCTTATGAATGTAAGAGTGCTACTTCAGTTTTAAAGGGCTAGGGGTTAACATTTTAATAGCATGTTTTATGGCAGTTTTCATATAACAGAAATAAGGCTGAATTCTCTCCCATTGCAGAGGTATTTGCTGACATCAAATACCAGCTGCAGAAGCACTGAAAGCCTTTCTGCTTGACATCTGTAAATGGTAATCTAATCTTTACTCAGACAACATAATTTTTATTTTTAGAACTAAAAAGAATGTTCTCTGCTTTCCTTTTCTTGCTGTCAAATATCTTTGAATCTACATATTCTTTGAAGATTTACATTATTTGTAAAACTCTCTTTAGTGACAAGCAAGAAGATATTTGCATAGGCTAGTTTCCTCTAAGAGTGCCATGCTCTACACTGTTTCTGAGGCAAGATGGAAGCTCCCTCCAAAGATTCAGGATATCTTAAGTTATGGCATCTCCCAGACATTATCTAGGTTTGTTCTCCCTGCTGAAGAAAGCTCAGGGAACCTGCCTCTGGATAACATGAAGTCTCAGCCAATGATGAAAAGAATTATACTTACCGTTTTAAATACGTGGATATATATATATAGACCAATAAAAGAGACAGATAACACACAAGTAAAATGGAAAAAAAAAAATCACTTAAAATGGTAACATCAGTGCAATGAATGTTACCTAGGAGCTTATTATCAGATGACCATATTAGGAGAGAAATAACACTGAGCTCACCTAAACTGACAAACTGATAGACTAAGTGACAAAGAAGATCTTAAAGTATTTGCAAATGGGAAACTTTGTTTTCACGTAAGAACAGCAGAATGTCAAAGGAAAGACTATTTTTATCATCTTGTCATTAATATAAAAATGCCTTTTATATAAAAGGCAAACAATGTTACAAATAGAAGGTTTTGCTGCTAGTTATTTGCAGTCAATTTGGCTCGGTCAGCTTTGCCTACAGAGAGCTGCAGTTTGACTTTCATTTGCAGTCCTTTCTTTTGTGAGATTTTTTTTTTTTCAATCCTTTTTTTGCTAAACCGTCATCTATAATTATTTTAATCTCCTTTCAGTTTTATTGTATACCACCTAATATACTGAACAGGACTAAATGAAGTTCTGTGCCCCCTCTACAGCTGGGCTTTTACACTGAATCATCCTCTAGAGAGAAGGTAAAAGGGAAGTTTTGCAGAGATGGTTATCCTTTTTGGAGTACCCCCAATTGTGGGCCACGCTGTAGCAGGATCTAATATTTTTTTCAGCAGTCATCAGCTTTCCAGTGGTAGAAGAACTTTGATCATCCGCCACTCGGTTCAGTTTGCTTAAAAAGAAGAGTATTGACTTACAATGTTTTATTCTTTGTTAAAATAAAAAGGAGTGAGGACTCCTAATGACTAAGAATTTAAAGACAGCTGTGTTTATTTACTGAGTTTTTATGTCTGGAAGATGAAATATTAGAGTTTGCAAGCTTAGAAAAAAAAGTGATTGAAGACAAATAAAAGTGACAAGTTTGCTGCAGATTCATATATCCATTTACTCACTCCATTAAAGGTTCACCAGTGGCTAAGTCATGTGTCAGTTTTCCATAATAAGCATTGCAAACAGGATGAGATTATCATATTTGCCCAGAATCTAATGGCTATTATTTATTTTCCAAAAAGCATGCCATTTGGGTATAAACAAACCTTCCAGCCCACATGGAATTTAATCACAAATTTCACAGAAGTCCTCAGCTATCTTTTGCAAGAGTGGATGACTTGACATGTGCCAATAGGAGAGATTAGAGAACACTGTAGGAGAGGATCTGGGCACCTTCCTCTAGAAAAATTAGCATTTCTAACACAGCTGCATAGACTTCATGTGGTAGCTGCGTGATTCTGAGATAACAGATAGTTCAGGTAACTGCACCCTTACTTAAGAGATACCTGAACCTGAAGCATAAGAGGAGAATACAGAATTAGATGCAAGTTTAATATCAGATACCTGCAGTAATTGTGAAAGTGTGAAAGTCTGTGAAAGTTAAAGTAAAAACGTTTGGGCTGAAAGTATTTCAAGTGAACTAATATTTCTACGTCAATTGCTTATTTGTAGAGGCCATAACCAGGTCCTAAACCACAACTTGTTTCACTTGTCAAAAGGGGAGGAGAAGATTCATAGGCTTCTTGAAACTTAATGCATTTCTTTCACCATTTTTAACACAATCACGACTATAAATAATGGTTCAAAGAGAAACTTCTAAACAGTATCAGAAATCTCTCAGAAGAGAATGAGTTAGCTTTTCATAATTTTTTTACTTTGCTTGTATAATAGCCTGCTGTTCTATCCTTTGACTTTCCAAAAAGAAACAAAGATGTAAATGATGTGCTTTTGTCTATGATTTAATTTTCTCATCTGGTGAAGCCCTTGGCAGTAAATTGTAGGATGAATGTCATCTTTCTTTTCTTATTCATGTTTGGCTATTTTGTGAGCACACCTGTCATTTCTCTTCCTCTTCAAATAGATCTCAGGTCATGGCTGAGAACTTACTATCATTCTTTTGAATAAAGACATATAGTGCTTTTAGTGCATTATCCACTGTATGAGAGGTGGATAAACTATACCCTGCTCTTCCTTAGTTTTATTAAGGAAGCCTCTGCGTAGCTGCTAACACCGAGCTAGAACAACTCGTACGCTGTTTCCATGCTTTTTGAGCTTCATCTCTGTCCCTCAGTGAAATAGATGGGAAAAATATTCCATCCCAAAGAGCTGGTATTCATAAAGCAGAAAGGCTTTTTTCTAAAGCAAAACGTTGCTAGTAAACAGAGAAGCAGGGAGTGGCAAGAACAAACTATTTGGGGGTCTGAGTTCACAGATTATTTTTCTATTATTTATTTATTTTTTCCGCTTCATTTGTTTTCATGGGAGTTGATGAGCACTTATAATGTAGTTGAAGAGAGAGAAGAAGGAATAATCATCCATTTTCCGTTATTAGTATTTTTTCAAACATTTTTAATACAAATGGGAGCAGAAAATACTTGCTCAAATCAAAGAAATTTAGTACATATGACTGAGCAAAAGAAGTATTGAATTGTTGTCCGTTATTTTAAAACATGTTCTTTTTAAGAGCAAACATTCCTCAGTGTTGAACCATAGACTTCGGTTTTGCCAGTTATTCTCCGCAGGATATTCTTGGAACTGCAGGGAGCTTTACTTTTCTGTTTAAATATTTTAAATATTTTCCTTTGTGCACAGGATGAGCAGGATGCAAATTAAAAAGGGTTCTTCAGTGTGAATTTTCAGTTCTCCCCCTCCCCACCCTCCTTCCTTCCTCTCAGAGCTGTCATTGCCCAAATATTCCTTCTCTTTGGCTTTGGTTGAAAAATAGTTATATAAAACTGTCAATCAATTATGTGCTTATTTAAAGAACACAGCTGCTCTGTGGATTTTTTTTTCCTGACGTCGGTGTAAATGGCAGATAAACATCAGCATCTACGATTATTCACTATTTCTTTGTGAAAATTATCCTTCAAAATGAAATGCTTTTTTAAATTAAAAGTAAAATTTTAAGAAAACATCGTGATAGTAGTAATAACTTAAGTAAATGAAATATCAGCATAGCCATTTGCATTTTTCACAGGAAGAAGCAAATACTTTTCAGAACCAAATGAATCACTTGAGGACAAAAGGCTGCAGAACTGAGTGTAAGATGAAGCCTTCTAAACAACTGAAATAGTCCTGTCTATCTTTAGCATAATACTTTTTAGGCATAATAGACACTTTTAGAAGTGTCTATTAGGGATACATAACCAAAGCTAACTCTTCAATTTGTAGACCAAAACTGAAATAAATCATTAGTAACACATAACTCTTCAGAAGCAGATGCCGTCATCGAAAAGAGATGACAGAAGAGATCTTTTTATGCAAAGAATGAGCTTACCTAGGATCACAGCACAGCTGAGGCTCAGGAGGTCCCTAGTCCAAGCTTTGGCTCAACCAGGGACGCGTGTGAGGTCAAACTAGACTGCTCAGAGTTTTGCCCAGTTGGGTCTTCCAAACCTCCAAGGACAGAGATTGCACAACTGCTTGGGGCCACCTGCTCTGCTGGCTGGTTGTCCTCCTAGAAAAAAAAAAAAAAAAGTCTGTTTAGAATTTCTCCTGTTTAAATTTATGCCTGTTAATAAAAATAAATAAATATACCCAAGAGCTTTTAGATCTCATGTTGGACATGATTTGTTTAATATCAAAATGAAGAATCCAGGTATCAACTATTGTATGTTTGTATCAATTATAATATATTTCTGTCACTTAGTAAAACTGTATAGAAAAATTGGCAGATTTAAATGTAAAAACATGCATTTTTATCAGCTTACTATAATGCAATCTTGTGTTGAGTTCCAAAAGTTACTCAATTACACAAAATGTTTAGCACTTAAACCCCTGAGAAGTGTGTTTCAATATATATTACTTTAAAATGTGACCGCTTAAATGCTAAATGGCTTGTAGAGTTCTTGGACATTGGTTATTTCTGTGGTAAAAAAAAAAAAAAAAAAAAGAGAGACTGGTATGTACTGTAGATAGTGCTTATATGGTAGAAATAATGATCTTTAAAGAAGCAAACAGCTCAGAAATTTCAGTATGTCTGAGGAGCCCTGGTGGAAATCAAAAGATAAAAAGAGATAAAGAGAGATCAGAAGAACAAAATTCTTAAAAAATATCTAAAAAAATGCATTAATGAAACTGTTTATTTTGTTAAATGATAGAGGAATGTTTTAGCATCATCAGAGTAGACATAGGAAGATAATTTTCCAATTGTTTCTGTCAACACATGTTAAAATACGTGCATGCAGGTATTATATATTACAAAAAATGGATGCTAAACAACTTTTTTAGTTTTGTCATCTGAGCAAATGTGCAGGATTATAAATATACTTTCTCTGATAAAACTTTTCCAAATAGAAGACTCTGAAGCCAGTGTGCATGAATTTAATTTCAGTGAAGAATGTTGTACATGGTATTTCTCAGTTTTACATATGAATGTGGATGATGGTAGGGCAGATCCAGATGCAAAGACAAATGAAATGGAAAATTTCTTTATAGAGTTCTGAGAAAATATGTTCCATCTTATTTACTATGTCATGTATATTAAATCCTTCCCAGGTCTGATACCCAGGGTTGATGCTGTTCTGTTCATTTGCAGAGGTTTCCATTTGTTCCAGTAAAGTGCTCTGCCCCACTGCTCATGGCTGGCTATTCGGGTGCCCGCACTTCTCGTTACTGGTTATTGCTGGCCTCGTGTTTTCTCGTGGGAGTCAGTTCACTGGCTTCCAGATGCACTGAGTTTTGATTCAGAGACCAGCCAATAATCTGTTTATGGATCAACTTCATAGGGTGACAATTCCTTTTTCATCCTGCACTCTTTGGGGGGCACACTTTTACAGAACTATAAAAGGAGCAGAAAAAGAGTAAATGATTAGAGATGTCATCTTCTCCAATCCTCTGCCCCAAGCTAGGACATATCTAAGGTGCTCCTGTTAAATAATTGCCCAAACAGTTCTTTAAGGTCCCTCAGCCTCTCTGACATTTTGGTATCTTGTTTTGGTCATACCAAAAGTTTGGAGATTTGGCAGTGTTCCAGTACCAGTATTTTCCCTAGCATCGAAATCCTTGATATCAAACTTCTTGAATTCTGTCTGAATTTAAGGTTTCTCATGGCTGACTTGAGGACATTAGTGTTAAATAAAGCCAACAGAAGGCTCCAGGGACAGGAACATACCTTAAAACTAAGTGGTGCGAATCTAGGTGGCCCCATTTCTTGTAGAGATACAGCTCTGCTTGTTATTCTTCTATTACGGCTTTTGTTTCTAAAGAAAGCATTTTGCTTTTATTCTTCTGATATATCTTTGTTTTATGCTCATTGCTCAACTTAGTAAATGCTCTGGATGTCCATTTGCATCACTGAAATTACTTCAAGCTTGAGGTCTCCTTAGAGTCCTTACAGTAGGAGACTAGTCTTCCATACTGTTTGCTTTCTACTTTCATCTTGTTGTCTTCTATCTTTNTTAAGGTATTTTGAGGCTTTTTTTTTTCTTTCTTTTTTCTTTCTTTCTTCCCAAATTTTTATTTTTGAAGGTTTTAGGACTGCTTCTCACTTGACAAACCTCAGAAATAAAGTCTAGGTTTTTACTGACTACCTGTATCTTACCTGCATTTGACCTGTCTGCATACTGTAATGTTAAGCAGTGTGAGGCAAAGTGGGAAGAGATAAAATAATAAAATCTGGTTCATGTCAGTGTTCAACCCTCTCATTTTGTTATTAATTCTTACAGAATAATTATATAAAATATAAATATTTTATAAAATATTTATAAATATATTAAAAATATATTCACTGGCAGTCCTTGGTAGAAGATGCTTAGGAAAGCAGCAAAATACCAAGAGAACAGATACATGTTTGATATTTTTGAAAACCTAACTTATTAAGTTTTAAATTATTTTACCTTGCTTTAGAATATGGTGAGCTCAGCAAAAATGTGATTAGGTCCAAATTAGCAACTATTATTTAAATTAAAGTTATACTTTTCTTTAAGAGTTGTAGGTATTGTGGTAGGTATTGTCTTTTCCTGTGGAAGAACTGCTGCTTCTCCAGACAAATGCTAATTATCACAACTCTGCAAATTAGCAAATGTCCAGTGTTGTGACTATGTGCTTTTGCCTCTGCTTGTCCTATTGTTGAGTTTACACCTCATACCTTATGAGTACAGGAGAGCATGCACCCTGTCAGTTACAGAGCTATAAATGGCTTGTGGGTAATATCAGAAGGATAATAACTCCATAGCTTTTCATCAGGTGCCTGTAACTCTTGTCTCCCCAGCTGCAATCCTCCTAATTTCAGATCTCTGTTTACCACCCCCTTTTCATGCTGAAATTGCATAGGTTGCTTACCCCTGTCCAGTTCTACCTGGACTACAGGTCCTTATGTACCTTGCAAAGAACGTTCAGCAGATCTAATATGAGGTCAGAATTTAGATAAGGTCTGTGAAGGAATGCATTAAGTGAAAAACTCCCTGAAACACAGTAGCATGTCTTAGGAGAATATTTTGAAGAAAGCAGAT